>JACEFZ010018303.1:1312500-1337500 GCA_014155875.1 Cepaea nemoralis | reverse complement strand
TGCTTTTTCTGTCAGAGAACAACATTTTTGCTCAGTCAAAGATTCATTGTATCACAATTTACGGTTGTGGAGATTTCAGCGCGGACTGAGACAGCAAATACCAACATGTCAGGTTAACGGTGTTCTCCGTACCGAATAACAACATTCTTATGACAGTTATCAAGATATTACTCATGTATGCCGCAATCATCATCATCATCATCATCATCATCATCATCATCATCATCATCATCATCATCATCATCATCATCATCATCATCATCATCGTCATCGTCATCATCATCATCATCATCATCATCATCATCATAATCATCATCATCATCATCATCATCATCATCATCATCATCATCATCATCACCGTCATCACCGTCATCATCATCATCATCATCATCATCATCATCATCATCATCATCATCATCATCATCATCATCATCATCATCATCATCATTATCATCATCATCATTATCATCATCATCATCATCATCATCATCATCATCATCATCACCATCATCATCATCATCATCATCATCATCATCATCATCATCATCATCATCATCATCATCATCATCATCATCATCCCCCAGTGCCTTGCCGGCTGACGTGGACGATCATGCCCCTCCACAAATCAAGATCTCTGATGCCAAGGAACAATTAGAGTGTTGACTCTCTTCCGTGCTATGACACAAGACTGTTAAGAATACTTTCACGTTGTCTTCCTCTATCTCTCTTTCCACAAATCTTTCCGGTTGTCACAATATGTTCCAGTTTGTGTCTTCTCATAACGTGTCCAAAAACGATGACTGCCTCTTTCAGATGTTTGTGATAAGTTGTCTTCACGACTCAACTTCCCTTAAAACATCATGTTTGCTTATTTTGCTGTCCAACTAATTTTTAGCATTCTTCTATAAAACCACATCTCCAATGCTGCCATGGCTTTTTTCGCCTGTGTACTAATTGTCCAGGACTCGCAGCCGTACTTTAAAACGGGTTCTACAGTGAATATGTAATGGGATCTACTGAAAATATGCCAGGGATCCTGATTGGTGGACATAATATAAATAATTTATGTTATGCTGACGACACCGTCTTGATAGCAACAAGTCAGAATGATCTACAGAAATGATAGATACCGTGGTTGTAGAAAGTGAAAGAATGAGCCTTAGTTTGAATAATAGAAAGACAGATTGTGCCTAAATGTGCAATTACAGTACAGGATGTTATTTTGGGGCAAATGCAGAAATTCAGATATCTAGGTACATGGTTTACATGAGATGGAAGATGCATCACGGAGATAAAGAGCAGAATAGGAACTGCATTGTATCAAATAAAGAACGTTTTGTGCCGTGATGTTGATCCATCGACTAAACTAAACTAAACTAAACTAAACTAAACTAGCTAGTACAAATTGAGAACCATTGCCTTGATAAACATTGTTATCTTCATAATATTACTAATGCTATTCAAAATATTATTAATGACCGATTATGTGTCGATGTAGAACAAAAGCATCAGTCGTAAATCATTGGTTCTATTGCCTTCTGGAATGTTCGTGTAGGCGAAAAAACACTATAGAACCCCGGTGTGGTATTGGTAGATCACAACAGCTTCAACGTGAACCCTCGTCAACGTCAGATCCGTGAGTATAGTTGTATTGTTGCTATTCGTATCTCAGTAAACCAAGGAGTTTTCTTGTAATCGTCGTCTTGTACAGTGTCAAGGAGCTGGATAGGTATAGAGAGAAGTAGGACAAGGACGGAGGAAAGGAAAGGACAGAGACAGGACATAATAAGGACCTTTTACAAGAGAATAGATAGAGAAAGACAGTATAAGGAGATAGAACTCCAAACAGCGTTAGGACAAGACCTAGACAGGACACGCACGTGTCATAGCTAGGACATGACTAGGACATAACGGGATTAACTCCCGAGATAGGACAGAGTACGGTAATCACGGGGACTACCCGTAAATAGACTGAACAATAGTACAGCTGTAGGTTAACGAGGACTGGACTACTGGACTACGTGACAAGTGACTCAGCACGCCGTGCGGCTGACCGCACGAGAACTGAGGACGAGTAGCTGAACCAGACCTGTGAATTCAGGCAGACCGGACCCGACAGTTAGAGCGACAAGACCTGTGTGTTTACTCTTGCCATCTGTGTAGTTTAGAGAGGGCATAGTTATACGTAGCGAGTGTAAAGAATGTATTTGAGTATGGAATGCCATTTGTGTATGCTCGTGAGTCGAGCTATGTATTATGTAGAATAAATCATGATTCATTATCTACCATTCATACAAAACGTGTTTTGTGATCGTGAGGTATGAATGAAGTAACCAGCATGCTTGTGTAAATTCAGGTTGTTGACAGACAGTTTCCGTAGCTTATACGGCTCTTTGCCTGAATCACATTCTGGTTTCATTTCTAAGTCAGGAACAGTTACTATTTGCAGAAACAATCTGTAAATTCTTCCACGCAGAATATTGTCGTGGATTGGTCTCGTGATGTTTGCTGTCATTTCTTATTATTTCATTTTTGTATGTGTGAGTGTCTTTGACAGCTCTTTCACACCTGTGTTTCAAACAGTTAATGTTTTTATTACTTATCAGTATCATCATCGTGTGCCATTCCGATAAACATTGGCTGTCATGATTTGCCATCTCACGCTACCAGCAGAGTTTGAGATCACGCCTCTTCATGCCTCTATTATGCTATGGAGCGAAGCCAATCATATATGCTTTTTTCCTCTTCCCTTTGCCCGCATCCCATCAGTTTTGTCATTTGTCAAGTTTTCAAGTTTTTTTTCTCCGGACAGAAGATAGGTCCCCCCCTCTGTTCAGTGTTAGTTGTACTGACCCTTTATGTCGGAGGCGTTATGTATCTTTCTTTGCATTCTAGAGTTTCAAAACTTTGTAGCTAGATATACGTTCTTTGTTCCCTATGCTTTCTCTGATTGATCTTGGTTTATTTTCTGCTGTTGACATTTTCTTCCCGTTTGTCAGGTCTGACATAATTTGATGGTGTGATCTTACTGGGTGTTTTGTTTAAAGCATTCATGGTATTTCTATGTGTCACTGGTGTCTTGTGTTTCATGTCAGCAGTCCTGAAAGGAACTAGCACTTGGAAGTATCTACTAGCCTTTTCTGACCCGCCGAATTCAGATCCGTCTTTCTACCTTTGGTGTCGTCTTCCATGTATAATTTTGGTGTCTTCTTCTCTTTTTATCGGTGACCTGAAACCTATCCTCTCTTCTTGTTTTCCTTTGCGTCTTCTCCGTTGTCTTCTAGACTTTCTTATCTGCAATCTCGAGTCTTTTGACTTGTTCTCTGTGGCCTGGAACCGTTTCCTCTCCACCTATTTTCCGTTGTCTTCTAGACTTTCTTATATATAATCTAGTGTCTTTTGACTTGTTCTCTGTGGCCTGGAACCGTTTCCTCTCTTCTTGTTTTCCGTTGTCGTCTTTAGTTTCTTCTGAACTTTCTGATCTGTCTTTGGTGTCTTCTTGTCTAGTTCTCTGTGGCCTGGAACCGTTTCCTCTCCACCTATTTTCCGTTGTCTTCTTTAGTTTCTTCTGAACTTTCTGATCTGTCTTTGGTGTCTTCTTGTCTAGTTCTCTGTGGCCTGGAACCGTTTCCTCTCCACCTATTTTCCGTTGTCTTCTTTAGTTTCTTCTGAACTTTCTGATCTGTCTTTGGTGTCTTCTTGTCTAGTTCTCTGTGGCCTGGAACCGTTTCCTCTCCACCTATTTTCCGTTGTCGTCTTTAGTTTCTTCTGAACTTTCTGATTTGTCTTTGGTGTCTTCTTGTCTAGTTCTCTGTGGCCTGAAACCGTTTCCTCTTCACCTATTTTCCGTTGTCTTCTTTAGTTTCTTCTGAACTTTCTGATCTGTCTTTGGTGTCTTCTTGTCTAGTTCTCTGTGGCCTGGAACCGTTTCCTCTCTTCTTGTTTTCCGTTGTCGTCTTTAGTTTCTTCTGAACTTTCTGATCTGTCTTTGGTGTCTTCTTGTCTAGTTCTCAGTGGCGGGGAACCGTTTCCTCTCCACCTATTTTCCGTTGTCGTCTTTAGTTTCTTCTGAACTTTCTGATCTGTCTGTTTTGTCTTCTTGTCTAGTTCTCAGTGGCGTGGAACCGTATGGTCTCCCTTTGTTTTCCATTGTGTCTTTGTTGTCGTCTCCTCAGCTTTGTATCCTCATCTACTCCATGTTCTGATGTTTCGGTTTCTCTCTGGGTGCTTTGTATCTTCATCTACTTCACGTTCTGATGTTTTGGTTTCTCTCTGGGTGCTTTTTATCTTCATCTACTCCATGTTCCTATGTTTCGGTTTCTCTCTGGGTGCTTTTTATCTTCATCTACTTCAGGTTCTGATGTTTCGGTTTCTCTCTGTATGCTTTTTATCTTCATCTACTTCATGTTCTGATGTTTAATTCTCTCTGAGTGCTTTTTATCTTCATCTACGTCATGTTCTGACGTTTCATTTTCTCCCTGGGCGCATTTTTATATTCATCCGCTTCGTGTTCTGATGTTTCATTTCCTCTCTGGGTACTTTTTATCTTCATCTACTTCATGTTCTCATGTTTAATTTTCTCTCTAGGTGCTTATTTATTATCTTCATCTACTTCATGTTCTGATGTTTCGGTTTCTCTTGGGTGCTTTTAATCTTGGCGTCGGCGTCTTTGTGAAACACCTGGTTTTAGATTTAATCCCTCATCTGTTCAATTTTCCTACTTTCCTTTTTAAATATGCATCTTTCTGACTTTGACCTCGCATTTAATTGCGTCCATTTGTTTCACAATCTCTTTTTATTGTTTATTATTTAAATACTGTGTATTGAATCTATTTCGGTTGTTGCGGTTCATGCGTTCTGGATATCTCATCGACCTTGTGCGATCGCAGTTATTTTTTCTTTTTTGTGTTCATCATTCTCGTTGTTGCCTTGTATTGTACGACAATCTCAACTTGCTAGCAATATTTCTCGCCTGCCTGCAGTCTTAAAAGCAGTGACATCCAAATTATTTCGCTACTATAAGAAAGCACACGCTGTTAGAAAGATTTCACTGCATACAGAAGGGTATCAGAAAAGTATGTATTCTGCCCCTTGATTTGTTCTCCTACATAGTTAGCATATCATTATAGTCTTGTGTCATGTCGATAAGTGAGGGCGGTCATGTTTCGCCATCTTGCACAATCACCACCAGCTCTGAGTTCTTGTCTCGAACATACCACATGGCCAAGCCATCCAGATATTTAGTTCTCTGCCTTCCCCGTATTAATTTTCCCTCAATTTTGTCAGTTGTCACCAAATTCTCTAATTTATTTCTTCTTATAACGCCAGAACATTTTGACTGTCTACATCACATTTCTCTAATCAGTTTACGGTTTTCATTTGCTTCTTGTACGATTTGCTCATTGGTTTTTCTGTATGTCTATGGTATTCTTTGCATTCCTCCCCCAGAAACTACACCTCCTCAATTATTATATGTATTTCAGCTTGTCTGCTTTTTGTCCACGTTTCCATCCATACAACCGTAGTTCTATGTAGTACTTCATCACTCATTTTCTCGTTTTAAGTGACATCTTTTTTTTTATTGGTCAGTATGTTTTCCATCTTGCAAAAGGCTGCCTTCACCATAGTGATTCTTGTTCTAATCTCTTCATGGCACCTCCCATCAGATGTTCTGACTGTTTCGAAATAATTGTTCGGATTTACTTGTGTAAGAATATTACTGCCAATGTGCTGATCGGGGTATGCTGTCGCTCCACTGGCAAACTACCTTAAACACATACTCGAACACACTGAATCACAACGTCTTTCCCTGGGCAGAACATGCCGCACAAATCTCCTTATTTATTTCACCACAAAATCATATAGTCAATTTTAACTTCTAACACTTGACTACTTACAAATATTGTCCTGCGTCATTATCGGGTCCTAAGCCCCCCAAGCGGGTGACACAGCTCACCTCGCGCTCTGTAATGTAGCGTGTTTACCGGCCTGGTGTGTACTGGCCATCGCTCTTGCTGTAACACGGATTCTACAACGCTTTAACGCTGTCCATGCCGCTTGACTCGTAGGTTTCCTATTCACCTTTGAATCACTGTCCATATCTTCATATGATACCGATGGTCTTGTCGATTTCCACGATGTGAACATGGCTGTGTTTCCCGGACCAACTGCCTTCTCCACTGTCCGCCTACTGTGCGCCAAAACCACATCACGTGACCTCAGTCCTGCCGCTCGATTGGCTACTATCTTTATCCCGTTACCGGTGTCTTTCTCCTTATAGCTCTCCGTGATTATTTATCACTCTTAATATCTCATCTATCTATGTTGCTGTTACTCAGGTCTTAAGTAACCCGACTCATGGCATATGCCCCCGCAATTTTAAAAATGTTCTAACATTTTTGGGTTCTTCCTTATCTCTACACTTGACATGAGTCAGCTTGGTCGCACATGCCCGTCCCCTGGTCGCACATATCTGTCTACTGCCTCATGCCTTAGAGCTTGCTTCTCAGTTCCCTTTAACTTCCCTCTGTGTTATGTTGATATTCTGCCATACCTTCACACAAATTATAATGTCGGACACGAATATCCGTCTATTCCCAAATAGACCTCGTATGGCCTCAACCCCCTTTGTATTCGGCAGGTTGAGGACCAACCCACTATGAGTCCCAATGTCCCACCCCGGACATTCCCATATGGTTCCTCATTTATACCTCCGTATAAGCAACTGACACCCTTCTTCAGCCCTTAATCCCTTGGTGTAGGAACGTGTGTATTGCAGAGAATATAAAAGTTGAACAAATGACAAGTCAAATTATTTTAATGACTAGATAAGTACTAGACACATTAAACTAGGGGCTAGGCAAGTTCAAATAGGGTATAGACAAGTTAAACTAGGGTCCAAACAAGTTAAACTAAGGACTAGAGAAGTTAATCTAAGGACTGGGCAAGAACTGGGGACCAGGAAAATTAAACCAGGGAATAGATAAGCTAAACTGGGGAATACTATCTGCTGATGTGCCTAAATGCATACTGACATTAATTATTACAGCAATCAACAACAATGAAGATCGCTATTGTGTGTCTTTCTCTGGCTCTGCTGATAACCCTAGCAAATGCAGGTGAGTACTTGTTCATGTCTTTAATTGAGTAACGTGTTAGTTCCTACAGCACATAGCACAGTAGTCACATGATCCAACAGTGGTTAGAGTACTGGCTTAGCAACTGAGTGGTCTGGAGATCCACATAATATACAGCAGGGAATTATCCCGACTAGGTCGGTCTTGAAGGTAAAAATGACTCAATCAGACTGTTAGCGGAGTTATTAGATTTAGCTGTAATACACGATCGATACGATCGCTGGAAATAGACTGATCGTTCATGCCACATCATTGTTCTTACACTGTATTTTATGTATTTCTGCCAAAGTTTGTTTCAGTTATTCTTTAATACCGTTGTAGGACAACCTACGTAGCGGAACTGTGGGGCCAGACATTACCCTACGGTATCCTTCTCACTGATAGCTCTGACATTAAGGCATGAGTATGTGGGATATAATTATTATTCTTCTTCAGCGTTCCTATCCATTGAGGTTCTTTGCTGCAGATACAATCCGTCTCCATTCGTCTCTCTGGTTGACCTTCTCTTGCCAGCCGTTGATTCCAAGTGCTTGTAGGTCTGTATATATATTATCTCTCCACCGTCATCTTGGTCTACCTCGGGGTCTACGGTCATTTATTTCCTGAGTGTAAGCGAGTTTTGTTTCCCTATTATCTTCCATTCTTTCTATATGCCCCAGCCATTGCAGTCTATTAGCCTTCATGATACAGGTGATTAGCGTGGACTTAAACAGATCATAAATGTCTTTGTTACTTCTTCTTTTCCACTCTCTATTTTGGATCCAAAGATGCGTCTTAAAACTTTGTTCTCAAAGGTTTGTAACAAGGCTTCGTCTCCTTTCGTTGTAGTCCAGGTTTCAGAGCCATACAGCACAACTGGTCTGATCAGTGTTTTGTATATTGTGATCTTGGTGTTACGAGATAGCGCATTTGATTTTAGTAGATGTTGTAGTGCATAGTATATTTTATTTCCAGAGTTGATTCTAGTATGTATTTCTTCCCTTATGATGTTAGAGCAGTTGAAGATTATACCCAGGTATTTGTATGTTTCCGTTCTTTTAATGGTCATATTATCTATTTGTATGTGGCCAGAGATTTTAGATAATAAATAAGATAAATCTGATCTATTGTTTTGTATTTGTTTTGTCTAACACCCGCCTGGTAGTCACCTAATATGTATTCTGAATATGGTTTTAGTCTATTTAGTAATCAATCATTGGCACCTTGCCGTCTTGACAGACGATAGTTTGTGCTCTAAAAAGGCATAATAACTTTTAACTATGGCGGTAGCGAGTGTGACTGATAAGGCCAATTTGCGCTGTAAATGTCCGTTCACAGTGGGTGCACGTGAACACGTGGTCATTTCCACCATCATGCACCATCTTACGTCTCAAACGCTTGGTGTGTGACTTTTCTGCAATAATTTTCTCCTTTGACTTTATTCCATTTCTGATATTTGCCCTCCATGCAACACGTTCAGCGGCGACTTGCTCCCAATGTGCATTATCAATGCCTGTATCAATCATGTCCCGCTTACACACATCTTTGTATCGTAGTAGAGGCCGACCCTGAGATCTCTTACCCATCTGTAATTCACCAAAAAAGATATCCTTTGGTATTCTACCATCATCCATCCTCCTAAGATGTCCTATCCATCTAAGTCTACGAAGACTGAGCATGGAATAAACTGTCACACAACCTGATCTTTCCAATACTTCAGTATTTGTGATTTTGTCTTGCCACTTAATACCAAGAATTCTTCGCAGACACCGCATATGAAAGCTGTTTAAATTGTTCTCTTGGTGTGAGTAAGTTGTCCAGGTTTCACTGCCATAGAGAAGAGTACTAAGGACACAGGCTTGATAGACAAGGACTTTTGTTTTGGCAGTAAGCTTCCTGTTCTCCCAGACTCTTTTTCTTAACCTGTTCATTGTTGTTGCTGCCTTACCAATCCGGATGTTGATTTCCTGATCTAGGGATAATTTGCTATTTACCACTGATCCTAGATACGTAAAATGGTCTACTATCTCTAGTTCGGCGTCGTCAATAAAGATTGATGGTACCCCATGTGCACCTTGTGACATAATCTGTGTCTTCTTTTTGCTAATTGTTAAACCAAATTCAGAACAAGCATTGGAGAATGCAGATAGTAGATGTTGTAGTTCTTCCCCAGAGTGGGTCGTAATCGCAGCATCATCTGCAAAAAGCAACTCTCTGATCAGTACCCTCCTAATTTTGGTCTTAGCCTTCAATCTCTGAGCATTGTAGAGGCCGCCATCTGAGCGTGAGTGAATGTATATACCACCATCCTGATCACGAAATGCATATTTCAGTAGAAGTGAAAAGTATATTCCAAAGAGTGTGGGAGCTAGTACACAACCTTGCTTAACTCCACTCTTGATTTCAAATTCTTCAGAAGTTGCACCATCAAACTTGATTATACCCCTCATGCCTGTGTGGAACGATTCCACAATGGACAGAAGAGTTGGTGGGCAGCCAATCTTCTTTAGTGCCTTGAACAGACCCTCACGACTGACCAAATCAAATGCCTTTGTGAGGTCGATGAAGGCAATAAACAGTGGTTGATTCTGTTCACGGCATTTTTCTTGCATTTGTCGCAATGAGAATATCATATCAGTGGTAGACCGGTTCTGTCGAAAGCCACACTGTGATTCGGGGTAGACTTGATCTCCTAGGACTTGAAGTCTGCGCAGAACAATTCTGGCAAATACTTTTCCAACAATACACAGAAGTGAGATACCCCTATAGTTGTTACAGTCACTCCGATCACCCTTGTTCTTGTACAGCGTTATGATGTTTGAATCTTTGAAATCCTGTGGGACTTGTCCTTCACGCCAGCATAGCTCTATCAGCTGGTGGATCTGTAGAGTGAGTGTGTCTTGCCCACTCCTGATAACCTCTATTGGAATCCCATCCTTACCTGGAGCCTTGCCAGATGCAAGTTCATTTATAGCACACTTAACTTCTGTTATGGTGGGAAGTGTGTCCAGGTGGTCAAGAGTTGGTAGAGCCTCTATGGCGTTAAGGGCATCATCCGCTAGTTTGGTCTCACTTGAGTAAAGCTCCAAATAGTGCTCTACCCATCTGTCCATCTGCTGTTTCTTATCAGTGATGACTTCTCCAGTCAAGGTTTTCAGCGGTGCACTTCTTTTGATCAATGGACCACAAGCTTTCTTTATTCCTTCATACATGCTTCTTATGTCTCCCTTATCACTTGCGATTTGAATGGACTCACATAACTTGATCCAATAATCATTTGCACACTGCCCGGCAGCCTTTTGCACATCCTTCCTAGCTTGCCTTAGCTCACTCAGAGTGTTACGCGTTGGTCTTTCCTTGTTTCTTAAGAGAGCTTTCTTCTTCTTATCAATCAAGGGCTGCAGAGTCTCGCTGTTGGCCGCAAACCAGTCCTGCCTCTTATGATCCACAGTGCCGTAAACCCCTACGGCAGTTTTATAAAGAGTTTCCTTAATTTGACATTTAGTAATACTGCGGATAGTATCTTATAGCTTGTGGACAGTAGTTATATTCCTCTATGATTTTTACATTGGAAATTGTCTCCTTTCTTAAAGATAGGTATCAATAATGACTCTTTCCAGTCATGGGGTAATTCTTCTGTCCTCCAGATTTTTATTATTAGTTCATATAGCTTTAGATGCAATGCATGACCACCTGCCTTTATAAATTCAGCAGCAATTCCATCAGCCCCAGTTGCTTTATTGTTTTTAAGTCGTGTGATTACATATAGGATTTCTCCAAATGCAGGTTCTTCAATTTGTGGTTCACACGTTAGAACCTCTTCCTGTGGGAAAGTGTTACTTGGAGCTTCACAATTTAGTAATTCAACAAAATATTCTTTCCATGTGTTGCAAATTTGACGAGCATTGTTGTCTCTTGTAAAGAATTACAAGTTCTACTTGTCGTTAGTGATATGGTTTCCGAGTAATAAATGTCTAACAAAATGTTTCAGATTTCTTGAAGGGTATAGGAACAGAAATTGGGAAACAGGTCATTCATGGTGTATCGCAGTTGTAGATTGCGTAGGGTGTATTTGTAATGACTGTGCTGTATTTGACAATATTGCGGTCAAAGTTTTGTATTAACCCTCTGTAAAGCTCGTTCAACGTAATAGGTAAATACAAAACTTGGACCGGCAATATTTTCAAACACTGCACAATAATTAAAAATACACCCTGCACTACCGGCTTTCTGTTAGCGCCGAAAGTTAGGCTGCGATAATGAATCTCGACACCTCACATTGTGCGAACTGCTTCGGGAGGAGGAGCTAAATTGGGAGGATACAAGCCTTACCCTAGTGCGAGGAAATGCAATCTAAAAACTAAATATCTATCATAGCAGGGCCGGCCAGGCCATAAATCCTAGTCTGCAACTCGTCTAGGATGGAAGCCCTGATAGATGGAAAGGTAGAATGCTTCTTTGCTGATCCGGCAGCTTGTCGTAGTAATCCTTTATTACTGTAGTGTCGTCCCTGGAGTGAGGGGAGTCAACACCCACATTATATTTTACCCCTTATCAATATCCTGGAGAATCCACTAGCTTCCGTCCACCACACTCCTTCGGTTCATGGACACCGTTTTCTCTCTCTCTCTTTATCACTGCCGTATCATGCCTCCTCTCATTCTTCCCCAACGCAACATATTCAACAACTCTTGCTTCTAAAAATTAATAAAGATTAATTTATTAAAAGAAAAGTGTAATGTACGTGAGACGTGTATGCGAAGAAATTGTGAGTTGTGTATTCTAACGTAAATGTAGAGGTCAGAACACAAAGCTCAGGATCAGAGTCCACTCATCATGGCAAGGATTACACGTCATCACAAGAATCAGCACAATGGACCTTACCAAATTGCTGCGTCTCTCCCGCCAGACAGTGTCCACCTCTAGGAGCCTTGATAATCATGAGGCCTGAACCCCATTCAAATCTACAGTCTAGGACTGGTACTATTTATGTTCCTAAAAAAAAACTGCTCCTAATAGATTATAGAAACTGAGACCACACAATTCCTGCCCAGTGAAAAGCGGAACACTGTCTCATGAACATGACGTTCTTCCTTCCTGCCTAATGTTCTAAAGTTTTCACTCTTAAAACAGGCATTGGAAATAGTCTCAAATAGATCTCTTAATTTCCCAGATAAAGTCTTAATGTTCTTATGTCCTTGTTAAGTGGAACAAAACACTCTCTAATGTTTTGGTTTCATGTAGTGTGAAAATCAGTCCCTACTGTTCTGGTAATAAGTCGACTGAACATCCATCACCACTGGTCTATTCACGAATGGTATGAAAATCAAAACCCATTACTATGTTGCTGTCCACAGGTAGTGTGAAATATGCTTAATAATGTTCTCAGTATTTATCCTGTGGGATACTTATACTATTCAGCTCCACCGAGCAATGTTTATCAACTTCTTCTAGCATAGGCCCAGTAAGAAAGTCGCTGGCCAATCTTCCTGCACCAAAAAATATCCGGGATCTGAATTTTCATTTGTTCTGTGTTCTTCATCCCAAGCAGAGGGAACCTGTAAAATAGATAACACATCTGGTGATAGCCACCCCGTCACTGATCCTTATTAGATGAGTGTAAGCCACTGGCCTCGCTCAGAAAAATACAGTGAACCAAACTCTGTCAGGGACAGATGAGCTCATCATATAGGTCTGCCTCAGGCCAAGACCAGAAAAAACCCAACAAACAGAGTGCGGAACCACCAAGGAGCACCTCACTTTAAGATCCCACCATTGGACAATTTCCTCATCTCCCCATTATCCCCCATTACTCTAGTCTCAACTAGCAGAGCCAATCATCACTTCACTACTCTATTCTCAACTAACAGAGCTAGTCATCACTTCACTGATCTATTCTCAACTAACAGAGCTAATCATCACTTCACTAATCTATTCTCAACTAACAGAGCTAATCATCACACTCTAGCTAGTTTCAACCATGCTACTTCCTAAATTAATTAGGCCTAATTATCCTATATAAACTACCTTAGGCATCACTGCAGTTCTCCTAAATCACATCTACATTTTGCCATTACAGGCACGTATAAAAATTAATCCACTTAATCCCGCACTCACACGGTAGATGTTATTAAAATCCAGAACTGCAGTGACAAAGCACGTTTTCCTTAGTCAACTGTCTGAGTTACACTAGCTGTCCGCAAATCATGTTGTTGGCAACAGCCTTGAATTGGTCACGTGACTTCTTTGATGTACAACACAGGTGTTCTTAGGGGCATACGACTATTTCAGAATTTTCTCCCATTTGATCCACCAATACAAAAGTTGTTTAATCAATGCTACAAGAGTAGTTCCCCTTTTTTTAAAAACAATACAGAGTCTTTCCCCCTGATTCCACATTCAAAACCAGGTAGCGAGTTTCTGCATTTTCCCAATCGTCACAATAATAAGCCTACAATTCGTTTGATGTTGCCGACTAGAAGTAAACAAGTTGCAGCTGTGATTGACTGTCTTTGGTAATTTCTATCATCTGGGGGTTAATTTATAGTGAGTTCATGACACAGCTTCTGCAGCTTGTCTTGTTGTAGAGTATTGGTATATCTTTTCCTCTGGAGTAAACTTGGCAGGCGAGAGAGGAATCACGCATCTATAGGCAAGATGCGAACTGAGACAATTCGAAATGGAACACTGTGAGCAAATAATGCAGTGCTCAGCTTTCTGAAGGAATATATTGCAATCAAAGAAAGTAATATAATTAGTTTACACCGATCTGGAGAGAAGCACAACGTAGATTCTGTCGTCGTGGTTATTGTCACTATAATGTTCGTCATCATCCTCGTCATCAATATTTTACTGGGTATTTTGAAAATCCTCATCGTAATACGTGGTTAAATATTTCTTAAAACATAAATTATCAGATGTGATTTGACTATCATTAAGCCATGTTCAGACATTGCGGCATACTTTATTGCTGATAACAGTACAATAATCACAATAATAAACTACCAAAAATTCTCACACACAAAACAATGATAGCAGTGACAAGTGTCACACATTGTGACAATGAACACTTTTCCTATATATTTAATATGTAATGGCGTGTTATGCTGTGATGTCACAAGTGGAACATAAATAAAAAGCAGATTAGTATTTAAAGTGGTTTGCTGGGTAGTATAATACTGCAGTGACCTTCAGAATTCATCAGACACAACAACTTGCTTTAACTGACGGTAACTTTTGGTTGTATTAGATAAGAGAACCAAACTTGAAGATACACCACGTACCACACGACAGTAAAACGCGGCCGAAGTGATACAAAACATATCACCCTCAGAATGCCGATTGGTCTATAAAATATAGGTCTGGCACACAGTCTCCAATCCGCTTTAGGCGTGTAAAAGGGTGGCTTACCTACCAGACGTCTGACTTGATTATTTTTCATTTCCCCTTATCAAATGTTTTGTATATTCAACACAACTGTATGGCGCGAAAGCCTGGGTAGTGAACAAGTAACTAGAAAGTCAAATAGATGCTCTGGAGATGTGGATATACAGAAGAATATGTCGTATTTCATGGACACAAAATTAATCAAATACAGAGGTTCTAGAAAACTGGGAATGAAAAGAGAGTTGATGAAAGAAATAAAAAAGAGACTACGTTAAAAGACATACCACAATTATAAAAACCATACGAGGGCAAAGTTGAAGGCAAGCGAACAAGAGGTAGACAGAGTTACAAGTGGGTCTGACAGAATATACTGTCAGGGCGAGAGACAGTGTTGGAGATCCATTGCAGCCAACCTTCGTTAGGAGACGCCACCTGATTGATGATGATCCCTTCATAAATAACATGTTTAACAAACAAATCAAAACCACAACAAATGTTCCGAAAGTACAATGGCTATTACCCTTGCATGCTGGTCCGTTGCTCGTGTATTTGAAGTCCCATCGAAGCCAAGATGTAAAATATGCATTGGACTCCATGTTGGCACATACTTAAATGGATACCGGAGAATGTTCTCGGATATAAAGGCGGCAGGCATGCTAATGACCACAACACCATTCGAGCGCAGATTGACCCATCAAATGGGAAACCGGCGCCATATACATTTTACTCCTTCAGGCGAGAGAAATTCTTTAATTTTAAAACTATACATGCATATCTATAGTATTTTTCTAATGTATAACTAGTCCGTTGAAATAAAATAGTGTTTGAATACCGAAGACACAAACAATAAATTGCACAATTTAATGCCAGGCACATTTCGGTACATCTCGTCTGGTATTTACTGCAGAAATCATACAACATAAGTAAAGTAACTAGATAAATCCTTCAAGCTGAAATATACACATATTCGCACATTAATGTCAATTTACCACAGTAATGTTAAACTGAGTGTCATGACTTTCTGTTCGCACAAAATTGGACTCTGCAGTATGTACCTGACGAGATGCGGCGAAATTATGTCAGGCAATAAATCGTCCAATCTATTGTTTGTGACTTCGTTATTCTAATTCACTACGGGAAAACATCGTTTTAATTTTCTTAAATAGTGTTTTGTTACTATTTTCATTATTAGTTGCAAACGCAGGTAGGCGTAATTGTTGTTATAGTATGTAAATAAAAACAATTTCATTTTTGTCAATTTTATGATTTCAGAGTATATTGTGTCTGTCAATATGTTCTTATATTTATCAACACTTGAACATAAGACGACTAAAAAGGGAGAATGATTCTAAATATTTATAAAATAAAAGAAAGTAACGTATATTGAACTATATATGGTTTATTAAATTGAAATGCACATATATTTAATCACTTATTTGAAAAGAGACCACATCCATTTATTAAATCAGAGAATTACAATTCAAAAGATGAACTTTATAATTAATCACTTATTTGAAAAGAGACCACATCCATTTATTAAATCAGAGAGTAACAATTCAAAAGATGAACTTTAAAGAAAGCGGAACATGTGTCAAATTCATGTCTGGACAACTATACGGTTATAAACAAGCCATATAGTTGCCCTCATGGATGTAGATAATTAGCAGATAATACAACACTACATAGTTGCCCTCATGGATGCAGATAATTAGCAGATAATACAACACTACATAGTTGTCCTCATGGATGTAGATAATTAGCAGATAATACAACACTAAATAGTTGTCCTCATGGATGTAGATAATTAGCAGATAATACAACACTAAATAGTTGTCCTCATGGATGTAGATAATTAGCAGATAATACAACACTAAATAGTTGTCCTCATGGATGTAGATAATTAGCAGATAATACAACACTAAATAGTTGTCCTCATGGATGTAGATAATTAGCAGATAATACAACACTAAATAGTTGTCCTCATGGATGTAGATAATTAGCAGATAATACAACACTAAATAGTTGTCCTCATGGATGTAGATAATTAGCAGATAATACAACACTAAATAGTTGTCCTCATGGACCTCATGGATGTAGATAATTAGCAGATAATACAACACTAAATAGTTGTCCTCATGGATGCAGATAATTAGCAGATAATACAACACTAAATAGTTGTCCTCATGGATGTAGATAATTAGCAGATAATACAACACTAAATAGTTGCCCTCATGGATGTAGATAATTAAAAGATAATACAACACTAAATAGTTGTCCTCATGGATGTAGATAATTAGCAGATAATACAACACTAAATAGTTGTCCTCATGGATGTAGATAATTAGCAGATAATACAACACTACATAGTTGCCCTCATGGATGCAGATAATTAGCAGATAATACAACACTAAATAGTTGTCCTCATGGATGTAGATAATTAGCAGATAATACAACACTAAATAGTTGTCCTCATGGATGTAGATAATTAGCAGATAATACAACACTAAATAGTTGTCCTCATGGATGTAGATAATTAGCAGATAATACAACACTAAATAGTTGTCCTCATGGATGTAGATAATTAGCAGATAATACAACACTAAATAGTTGTCCTCATGGATGTAGATAATTAGCAGATAATACAACACTAAATAGTTGTCCTCATGGATGTAGATAATTAGCAGATAATACAACACTAAATAGTTGTCCTCATGGACCTCATGGATGTAGATAATTAGCAGATAATACAACACTAAATAGTTGCCCTCATGGATGTAGATAATTAGCAGATAATACAACACTACATAGTTGCCCTCATGGATGTAGATAATTAGCAGATAATACAACACTACATAGTTGTCCTCATGGATGTAGATAATTAGCAGATAATACAACACTAAATAGTTGTCCTCATGGATGTAGATAATTAGCAGATAATACAACACTAAATAGTTGTCCTCATGGATGTAGATAATTAGCAGATAATACAACACTAAATAGTTGTCCTCATGGACCTCATGGATGTAGATAATTAGCAGATAATACAACACTAAATAGTTGCCCTCATGGATGTAGATAATTAGCAGATAATACAACTCCACATAGTTGTCCTCATGGATGTAGATAATTAGCAGATAATACAACACTACATAGTTGTCCTCATGGATGTAGATAATTAGCAGATAATACAACATTACATAGTTGCCCTCATGGATGTAGATAATTAGCAGATAATACAACTCCACATAGTTGTCCTCATGGATGTAGATAATTAGCAGATAATACAACACTAAATAGTTGTCCTCATGGATGTAGATAATTAGCAGATAATACAACACTACATAGTTGTCCTCATGGATGTAGATAATTAGCAGATAATACAACTCCACATAGTTGTCCTCATGGATGTAGATAATTAGCAGATAATACAACTCCACATAGTTGTCCTCATGGATGTAGATAATTAGCAGATAATACAACACTAAATAGTTGTCCTCATGGATGTAGATAATTAGCAGATAATACAACACTACATAGTTGTCCTCATGGATGTAGATAATTAGCAGATAATACAACTCCACATAGTTGTCCTCATGGATGTAGATAATTAGCAGATAATACAACTCCACATAGTTGTCCTCATGGATGTAGATAATTAGCAGATAATACAACATTACATAGTTGCCCTCATGGATGTAGATAATTAGCAGATAATACAACACTACATAGTTGTCCTCATGGACCTCATGGATGTAGATAATTAGCAGATAATACAACACTAAATAGTTGCCCTCATGGATGTAGATAATTAGCAGATAATACAACACTAAATAGTTGTCCTCATGGATGTAGATAATTAGCAGATAATACAACACTAAATAGTTGCCCTCATGGATGTAGATAATTAAAAGATAATACAACTCCACATAGTTGTCCTAATAGATACAAATAATTTATAGATAATACAACTCTACATAGTTGTCCTAATTGATGTAGATAATTAACAGATAATACAACTCTACATAATTGTCCTAATGGATTTACCTAATTAGGAGATAAAACAACGCTACATCATTGCCATAATCGATGTACATAAAAAGCACACTCAAACATAAACACACAAAGCAAAGCTATATTATTACCCTAATCGACGTAGATAAATAATTAAGAGAGAACACAAAATTCCATGTCAAGAAGAACATCGATTCCATGTCAAGAAGAACAACATAGAAGGACAGAGGTAACAGGGGTCACGCCCCCAATAAAAGTATCATCTTTTAGAATGCATAAATCTGAATGTTGATCTGCAAACTTGTTTCACAGAATACAGTAATACTGTATTCAGCATTATAAATTGTGGAACATCACGGAGAGAAATGGAGTTTGAAGCATAGTCTATCCACTTAAATGAATCATTATATAATGAACAGCAACCACCTATAATAGAAACAGGAAAGTGATTATAGGTGTGAAGATGAGGAGTGTGAGATAATTACTCTCTCTCTCTCTCTCTCTCTCTCTCTCTCTCTCTCTCTCTCTCTCTCTCTCTCTCTCTCTCTCTCTCTCTCTCTCTCTCTCTCTCTCTCGCTCTCTCTGTAACTATTCAACGCCTGTAAGCTCTCAAATACTTCTAAATAATTAAAAAAGTTCTTACGACCCACCTTCTTTAATTTTGGAATAGTTGTTTCTGCAGCCACATTGATTGAATTATTCAACGTTTCCCATTGATCATCCACATCCTGGAATAATATCTCTAGATCAATCAGACAATATTTCAAATCTGTTCTGTACTTCTATGTTGAATTTGTTTTGTATTTCCTTGTCATTACTCAATGTACACAAATCATATTTAGTGTTTCCAGTTATATACTCGACTTTCTTCAACTTTATCCTCAATGTTCCTGTAAGTAGTCTGTGGTCACTATAACTGTTTTTGCTACTGTTAGCGCGTTTCTAAATCTTTTGCTAATGAGAATGTAGTCAATCTGGTTTCTAATCCTGCTATCAGGACTCCTCCATGTCCATAATCTTCTAGGGTGTTGCTTAAACCAGGTGTTTCCTACAATCATTTCCTGTTCTTTTGCCCTAAAGCCATTTTAATAATATGGTGCATTTTCCCAAACATAAAAATTGTGCACCATGACTGTCATGTAATAATAAATATTGTAAATGATGTAATAAACCCTAAAGATTTATGGTGGATTTCAACTTTATAAAATGCCAAATCATGCACTTTAGAAAAAAAAATAACCAAACCATGAGTTGTTTAGTCTACATATTTTTAGTTGCATGTCCTTCATTGGACTTAGCAGTCAACCGCAGCATCTTTGGCTGTTCGTGACTCCTGGGCAAATCTTATGTTCAGTAGTTTGATTTCTGAATGACCGGCACCTATACCTTTTTCGAAAAAAAAACCATAGCCGCTGTGTTTTGAACCCAGGTATACGGGATTACAAATTGTGTCACTAAGACTTCGCCACGGAGCCGGTAGTCTGCATGTACAAAACAATTATTCTGAGTTATATTAATTGAGTAATTGTTATTAATCAACTATATTACTAAAGCCAGCTTCCTGGCGAAGAGCTTACGGGTGCAGTTCGTAATCCCACATATCCGCGTTCGAAACACAGCTGTGGGCGCTTTGCCAGCAGACTCCTTTGCGTTGGTTTCTTCTAAATGGTTTGGGGGGGGGGGGGCGGTCATTCAGAAAGCAATGACAAACTATTGAACGTAAACTTGCCAAGAGATCACAACAGCAAAATATACTGGTGTTGACTGTGACATCCTGTAAAGGATATGCAACTAACTAACATTATTAAATCTTTCATGGATTCAAATCATATGATATTAATAAAATAGTGACACCATCTGTTCTGTTTCCTTGTCCCATATATATCAATAAATATGGTTTCTATGTGCTTTATTAATAGAGTGTTTTAGGGTTTACTTTAGAAGCTGGCTGCTGGGTGTAATGTGAGGCCATTTCAATTATGTCCATTAGGTCAGATCTTGCAATTATAAATCGTTACACTAATCTATTTGATTTCCTTTGCCATCCCACAATAAAATTATAGTGCCAGTGTCTGTAATAAGCAAGCCAAAAATGTGTGCATACATTTACATTGAAAGCTGCAGATTTTACATCCCGTTTAAAATTTTTAATTAGGTCAGAGCATGTATTAAAGAATAATAATGAAGTGTACATGTTTCTTACTTTTAATAAGAGAAACAACAGTTTATGGTATATATTTGTTTTTTCTGCATATCCTATTTACAGGAAATCACTGTCAACACCAGCATTTTAGTTTTACTGCTGTTGTTGATGTTCAGTATTTTGCCATTGATTTTCTGAACGACCGGCTCCCATACCAACACGTTAAAATCCCAGTGTGACACGGCCTGCTGCCAAATCGGTCGCCGCTGCGTTCGGAACGCGTGGTAAGTTGCTCTCGAGTCGCGTTCGCAAGCCTTTAGGCCACAGAGGGCGGCGATGTGTGTGTATATATATATATATATATATATATATATATATATATATATATATATAAATAATACTATATATATATATATATATATATATATATATATATATATATATATATATATATATATATATATATATATGCCGGTCTCCCTGGCGAAGGCGTAAAGGATGGTGTTCTTACTCCCGTATACCCAGGTTCAAAACAATGCTGCACGAGATTCGGCAGCGGATCGCGTTGCGTTGGTTTCTTACGGAAAGGTATATGAGCTGATCGTTCAGAAAGCAATGGCAAACTATTTAACTTAAAACTTGTAAAGACATCAACAGCAGCCGAAAAATGCTGGTGTTGATTGCAATGTACTGTAAATAGGATATGCAAATATATATATATATGTTGTTTGTCCATCAAGAATGATGATGACTGTCTCGAAGTGCCTGTCCTCTAAATCCCACGGGACCGTACATTCAAAGCAACTCAAATTGAACTCGTCAAGAACAGATCAGAACAACAAAACATGTTCTATCTTACCAACAGGATCATGAACATATGGCAGACTCAAATCGAGCAAGCGAAACACGTACTTTTATTCCGCCGCAGGACAAAGTATATACTCTTGTAGAAAACGTGAGCTGATCCCTATACGCAGGATCGGCGCTCACCTAAATAACATCTACCTACGCGCTCTAAGTCCAGCTCGCTGCCCTTGAGGCTTAATTATCCAAATCCTCAGTTCAACTGATTAAATAAAAGTCTAGGTATCCGCACCCGGTCTTTCTACTGTTGTGTTGTCTTTAATACATTCCTCTCCGGACTCCCAGCTGCTTCATCACGAAATTACCGCCTCCAGGTGTCACCTTCACACGGAGCCTTTTATACACACATCCTTTCGAATCCACGAATTCACAGCGTCCCCCGTTGCCGTCCAATGACGTTGTTTTCCTTTCCTTGGTTTCTCATATTTGTCGTCCAGTTTTGTGACTGTCTGGGAAAATCCAGTAAGGTCTCTTCTTTATACTTGGTGGCGAATGTTCCGTTATGTGGCAATGACCATTCATTTCATCCAGTGGGCTTGAAGGTGTGGAGCCGTGGGTTCTAAGATGGCTGATAAGGCCTATTTTGGCTCGAAATGTTCTTTGACAATGTGGGCAAAGAATGCTTGACGTTTCTGGAGAAAGATTTCCTGCAGTGATTTTTCTGTCCTGCCTTTTCTTCACAGCTCTTGCAGTCCTAGTTGCCTCACATATGACTGCACCTTTGCGCAATGATGCACGCCACGAATTTCGGTCTCTGGCTGCAGCCTCCCAGGTGTCATGATGAATTCCAAAAGCATACAGTGAAATTTTCAGAGTGTCTTTAAAACGTTTCCTCTGGCCACCTTGGGAGCGTTTACCACAACGCAGTTCACTGTAGAAAATTCGTTTAGGGAGCCTGTGATCTGGCATGCGAGTCAAGTGACCAGCCCAGAGAATCTGATTCTTCATCAGTAGAGTGTGGATACTGGGCATGGATGCTCTTTCTAGGACTTCAGTGTCTGGAATCTTGTCTTGCCATTTAATCTTCAGTAGCTTCCTTAGGCAGACTGTGTGGAAGTGGTTTAATTTCCTAGCGTGTCGCTGATAAACAGTCCAGGTTTCACAAGCATATAGCAGTGTGGATAATACAACTGCTTTGTAGACTTTTAGCTTTGTTTGCAGGCTTATTCCAGTTCTGTCCCATACATTCTTGTACAGTCTGCCAAAGGCTGCACTGGCCTTGGAGATTCTTGCATTCACTTCGTCATCGATTGTGGCAGCTTGTGACACGGTGCTGCCAAGATAGGTGAATTTGTCCACAACACTTAGTCTATGATCATTCACTTTGATATTCGGCACAGTGTGATTATTCCCTGGAGCTGGCTGGTACATAACTACAGTCTTCTCCAAGTTGATATTGAGCCTAAAGTTGGCACAGGCATGTGAGAAAGCTGAAACATTATGTTGCATGTCCGCCTCTGAGTTGGCGTATAGAGCGCAATCAGCAAACAGGAGCTCTCTGACGGTGTCGCTGTCAATTTTGGTTTTAGCTTTCAGCCTTCTGAGATTGAATAACTTTCCATCCATACGGTAGTTGATGTCTATTCCAATGTCGTCGTTCTCGAAGGCATTCATCAACATGGCTGAAAACATGAGGCTGAACAGTGTTGGTGCCAGGACACATCCTTGCTTCACTCCATTGGTGACAAGAAAGGGTTCAGACAGTTCACCATTTTCCTGTACTCTTGCCTGCATGCCGTCATGAAATAGCAGCACTATTTGCACAAACTTTCGGGGACAGCCATATTTTGCCATAATCTTCCACAGTCCTTCTCTGCTGACCGTGTCAAAAGCCTTGGTAAGGTCAATTAAAGTGGAGAACATTTCGCAGTTCTGTTCCTGACATTTCTCTTGCAGCTGCCTTGCAGCGAAAATCATGTCAACAGTTCCACGTTCTTTTCTGAAGCCACATTGACTCTCAGGAAGAAGACCTTGATCGAGATGGGCTGTGAGGCGATTGAGAAGAATTCTGGCGAGTATCTTCCCTGCAATTGAAAGCAAGGAGATGCCTCGGTGGTTGTCACAGGATTGGCGGTTTCCTTTACGTTTGTAAAGGTGGACTATTGACGAGTCCTTAAAATCTTGTGGCATGGTCTCGTTCATCCATATGTTTGTGAAGACTTGGTGAAGCTGCTCGGTTAGAACCTGCCCACCTGCCTTGTATATCTCTGCTGGGATGGAGTCAGGACCAGGTGCCTTGCCGCTGGAGAGTTGCTGGATGGCTTTGTTTATTTCCACTATGGTTGGCAGGTCATCAAGTGTCTCATTGGTGGGAACTTGAGGAAGGCAGTTGATGGTTTCATCATCGAAGAAGGAAGTTGCATTTAAGATTTTGCTGAAATGCTCTGCCCAGCGTTGGAGGATTTCTTTCTTATCGGTGACCAATGTTCCCCCGTCTGCACTGAGGAGGGGAACTATGCCTGGTGATGAAGGACCATAGACCGCTTTCAGTGAGTCGTAGAAGTTTTTCATATCATGTCTGTCAGCATAGCCCTGAATTTCATCAGCTTTGCTGCTCAGCCAGGAGTCCCGCATGTGCCGAAGTTTCTTCTGCACTACTCTCTGAATGTTCTTGAAAGCATCTTTTTTTGATGTTGACTTTGGGTCATTCAAATGTGCCTTGAGGAGAGGATGTTTCTCGGCCAGCAATTGGTTGATGTCTTCGGAATTTTCATCAAACCAGTCTTTATGCTTTCGGGGGGCTGGACCCAGGATTTCCATAGCAGTGTTGTAAATTGTGTCCTTTAGGGCTCTCCATTCTGTTTCTGTATCCTGTTTAGCTTCAGCATTGGGCTTGAGGCGGTCTTCCAGCATATTTTCAAACGACTGCTGCATTTTCTTGCTGTTTAGGAGGGTGACATTTAGCTTTGTTTGCATTTTCGCCCCTTGAGGACGCCGTGGTGGCCTGATGTGGATGTTCATTTTCGAGACAATGAGACGATGGTCTGTCCAACATTCGGCACCACACATGGATTTTGTCACTCGAACGTCTTGTCTGTCACTCCTCCTGACGATGACATAGTCAATGAGGTGCCAGTGTTTCGAGCGAGGGTGCATCCACTATGTCCTATTTCTCATGGGGAGACGGACAATTGTGTTCGTAATCAGGAGATCATGTTCGGCACATGTCTGAAGGAGGCGGAGTCCATTGCTGTTACAATTTCCGACTCCATGCTTTCCAATAATGCCACTCCAAGAGGTGGTATCCGTGCCTACTCTGGCATTGAAATCCCCAAGGAGTATAAGTTTGTCTCCTTTGGGAACAGATGTTAATACATTGTGCAGGTCCTCATAGAACTTGTTCTTGACATCATCTTCGTTGGTCATAGTTAGTGCGTAGACACTCACAATGGTTGCATGCTTCCTTCCATTCAGCAGGGGCAACTTAATGGTCATGAGCTTGTCATTTATAGCCTTTGGAAATCCAGCTAATTTACCGACT
>JACEFZ010018303.1:1142500-1310000 GCA_014155875.1 Cepaea nemoralis | reverse complement strand
TATGGCATGGATCGTCTGTGAACGGAGAATATGTTTTGTTACTACTTGCAGCACCACAGCTACCAGAAAATGAAGGTAAGTGTAACTTTTGACGGGCATTGTTGTCTGTTGTAAAGAATTACAAGTTCTACTTGTCGTTAGTGATATGATTTCGGAGTAATATATGTCTGACATAATGTTTCAGATTTCTTGAAGCGTATAACAACAGACAAATGGAAAACCGGTCACTTATGGTGTATCGTAACTGTAGATGGCTTGGCCTTGTGGCATGGTCGAGACAGAAACACGGAGCTGATCCACGACTCTGGTGATCGAGTGAGATGGCAGAACATGACCGCCCTCGCTTACCGGCATGGCACATGATTGATGGATGGATGAAGATAGTATAGGGTGTATTTGTAATGACTGTGCTGTGTTTGACAATATTGCCGTTCCAAGTTTTGTATTAACCCTCTGTAAAGATCATTCGCCGGTCTCCCTGGCGGAGGAGTTAAACGACTTTCTCCGTAACCCCTTTTATCCACGTAGGGTAACGCAGCGCGCGAAAATTGGTAGCGGATCTCGCCGCGTTGGTGACATAGGGATAAGTGAGCGGGCCGCTCAGAAAGCAATGGCAAACTACTGAGCTTAATCTTGCCAAGAAATCAACAACGGAGATAAAATGCTGGTGTTGACAGCCATGTCCTATAAAGGATATATGAAAAAACGCTCATTCAACATAATAGGTAAATACAAAACTTGGACCGGCAATATTTTCAAACACTGCACAGTCATTAAAAATACACCCTGCACTACCGGCTTTCTGTTAGCACCGAATGTTAGGCTGCGCTTATGAATCCCGACACCTCACATTGTGCGAACGGCTTCTGGAGGAGGAGCGCAGTTGGGAGGGTACAAACCTTACCCTAGTGCGAGGAAATACATTCTAAAGACTAAATACGTATCATGGCAGGGCAGACCAGACAATAAATCTTGGTCTGCAATTGGTCTAGGATGGAAGCTCTGACAGGTTGAAAGTTAGAGTTTTTCTTTGCTGATCCGGCAGCTTCTGCAGCTTGTCTTGTTCTAGACATATTGGTGTAACTTTTCCTCTGGAGTAAACTGGGCAGGTCATAGGGATCAAGCATCTATAGGCAAGATGTGAACTGAGACAATTCGAAATGGAACACTGTGAGCAAATAATGCAGTGATCAGCTTTCTGAAGGAATCTATTCGTTGCCAAAGGCTTGCGAATGCGGTTCGTGAGCAGCTTCAAGGCGTTCGAAACGCAGCCGCGACCGATTTGTGCAGCAGACTATGTCGCGTTGTATTATAACGTGTTGATATGGGAACTGATCATTCAGAAAGAAATGGCAAACTACTGAACGTAAAATTTGCCTAGTACATCAACATCAGCTGAAAATGCTGGTGTTGACTGCAACGTCCTGTAAGGGATATGCAACATAAAAAAGAAAGTAATGTAATTTGTTTATACCGATCTGGAGAGATGCACAATGTAGACTCTGTCGTCGTGGTTATTGTCACTATAATGTTCGTCAGCATCCTTGCCATCAATATTTTACTGGATACTTTTATTATTCTCATCTTAGTATGCGGTTGATTATTTCTTAAAACATAAATTATCAGATGTGACTTGACTATCATTAAGCCATGTTCAGACATTGCGGCATACTTTTTTACTGGTAACAGTACAACAATCACAATAAAAAACTACCAAAAACTCTCACACACAAAACAATGATAGCAATGACAAGTGTCACACATTGTGACAATGAACACTGCCAACCTTCGTTGGGAGACGGCACTTGATTGATGATGATCCCTTCATAAATAACATGTTTAACAAACAAATCAAAACCACAACAAATGTTCTGAAAGTACAATGGCTATTACCCTTGCATGCTGGTCCGTTGCTCGTGTATTTTAAGTCCCATCGAAGCCAAGATGTAAAATATGCATTGGACTCCATGTTGGCACATACTGAAATGGATATCGGAAAATGTTCTCGGATATAAAGACGGCAGGCATGCTAATGACCACAACACCATTCGAACGCAGATTGACCTATAAAATGGGAAACTGGCGCCATATACAGTTTACTCCTTCAGGCGAGAAAAATTCTTTAATTTTAACACTATACATGCATATACGTAGTAATTTTCTATTGTATAAATAGTCCGTTGAAATAAAATAGTGTTTTTGAATAACGAAGACATAAACAATAAATTACACAATTTAATGCCTGGCAGATTTCGCTGCATCTTGTCAGGTATTTACTGCATAAATCACACAACATAAGTAAAGTAACTAGATAAATCCTTCAAGCTGAAATATACACATATTCGCACATTAATTTAAATTTACCACAGTAATTTTAAACTGACTATCATGACTTTCTGGTTGCACAAAACTGGCTTCTGCAGTATGTACCTGACGAGATGCAGCGAAATGTCAGGCAATAAATCGTGCAATCTATTGTTTGTGACTTCGTTATTCTAATTCACTACGGGAAAACATCGTTTTAATTTTCTTAAATAGTGATTTGTTACTATTTTCATTATTAGTTGCAAACGCAGGTAGGCGTAATTGTTGTTACAGTATGTAAATAAAAACAAGTTCATTTTTGTCAATGTTACTATTTCAGAGTATTTTGTGTCTGTCAATATGTTCTTATATTTCGTAACACTTGAAACTAAGACAACTACAATGGGAGAATAATCTTAAATATTTATAAAATAAAAGAAAGCAACGTATATTGAACTATATATGTTTTATTAATTTGAAATGCACGTATATTTAATCACTTATTTGAAAAGAGACCGCATCCATGTATTGAATCAGAGAATAACAATTCAAAAGATGAACTTTAAAGAAAACGGAACATGTGTCAAATTCAGGTCTGGACAACTATAAGGGTATAAAAAAGCCATATAGTTGCCCTCATGGATGCAGATAATTAGCAGATAATACAACACTACATAGTTGTCCTCATCGAGGTAAATATTTAGCAGATAACACAACACTATATAATTGCCCTCATGGATGTAGATAATTAGCAGATAATACAACACTGCATAGTTAGTTAGTTAGTTAGTTAGTCGCAGTTCCAACTTCACAGCAACGGGTCGTCCCCATTATTGACTCACTTAAAGGAAAAAGCCCAACAGACGGGGCTGGTTAACAACCAAGATACGACAGAATATATGGTAATTTTAAGAGTTCGAATGGCTAAAAACTCTGGCCACATACAAATAGATAATATGATCATTAAAAGAACGGAAACATACAAATACCTGGGTACAATCTTCAACTGCTCCAACATCATAAGGGAAGAAATACAAACTAGAATCAATTCTGGAAATAAGATACACTATGTACTACAACATCTACTAAAATCAAGGGCACTATCTCGTAACACCAAAATCACAATATACAAAACACTGATCAGACCAGTTGTGCTGTATGGCTCTGAAACCTGGAGTACAACGAAAGGAGACGAAGCCTTGTTATAAACTTTTGAGAACAAAATTTTAAGACGCATCTTTGGACCGATTAGGGATACACAAAGTGGAGAGTGGAAAAGAAGAAGTAACAAAGACATTTATGATCTGTTTAAGTCCCCGCTAATCACTGGTTTCATGAAGGCTAATAGACTACAATGGCTGGGGCATATAGAAAAAATGGAAGATAATAGGGAAACAAAACTCGCTTACACTCAGGAAATAAATGACCGTAGACCCCGAGGTAGACCAAGAAGGCGGTGGAGAGATAATACATGTACAGACCTACAAGCACTTGGAATCAGCGACTGGCAAGAGAAGGTCCACCAGAGAGACGAATGGAGACGGATTGTATCTGCAGCAAAGAACCTCAATGGCTCGGAACGCTGAAGAAGAAGAATATATATATATATATATATATATATATATATATATATATATATATATATATATATATATATATATATATATATATATATATATATATATATATATATATATCTTATAACAGAGAAACCATGTACATTTCTCATTGAGGAATAATAATATTAATGATAATAATAATAATAATAATAATAATAATAATAATAATAATAATAATAATAATGCAGGAGCCAATGTTTTTGGATTTCCTCTGTTAATCCATAAAACTAGAATAAACATTCTCTCTCTCTCCCCCCCCCCCCCCCCCCTTGCTTGCAGCCGCTTGAGGTTTGTGACCGCCGTGATATAACTTACCAATTTCTGCTTTTGTAAGGAAATTTCTTATTTATTAGAACTGATTTATGCAGCCTGATAAGTGTTCGGCATATAATATTATTCCAGTTGTCCAGCATCCTTGATGCGTTGTGGCTGAAGACATATCCTTCCAGAACAATTGATTATATCATGCGTTTCCTTTCTTTCATGGGATTATATTCTACCACATGGCATTTTCCTAGCATATATATGAAATTATTACATGTTCACCAAACATATTGTGTGGATTACTAATATGTTATCAAGAAGATTGTATTGAAATTTAGCACTATAGTTCAAGTTACAGATTAGAAATTAGCAAACAATTTCGCCAACATAAACTTATGTTTATAAGATGTGTGATCAGTAGTCTTTGCTTCCACATGGAGAAAAAGTTTCATGAAATGTCCTTACAAGTGAATCTTGACTACCTAGGATATTTATAGATTTAAAGCATTTATGGTGAGATATAGATTCACATTACATAGAAGAGGTTTAACATAGGAATTAGAAATTGTAAGTATTGAAATTTGGCAGCGTTGTACAGCATGGCCCTTAGTAGTAAAAATCAATCAGACTCTAGTTTACAAGAATTGTTGATTTATCATTTTTAACCAATTCTTAATTAAACACAATGGTATATGTACCTTATCAAAATACATAAATACATATTAATAATGTATATTCAACATACCAATTGCTGCACAGAATGATGTTTTTAGGGCAAACCTACACTTTCTCCTCTCGGGGAAAGGCTGACGTCTGTTTCCTTTGTTAACCTAACATGAAAATTACCCCTGATACCTTTGTTTAAAACTAGCCCCGGTCTTGGCCAGGTATTTGCTCAATCGCCAGGCCTAAATTTTAGACTAATGCGAAATAAATTCGGCTGTCCTGCGGGTTAGTTTTAGCTGTTTTCTTTCCCCCAAAAAGTAAGGTACTTAAACAGTAATTGTTAGGGATTGGTATGTTAAAAGGGTCAATCAAAGGTAATTGTGAGGACGTTTTAGAATACGACAGGGGTAAAGAACAAATTCGATGCATTGTCCAATATGGAAATACTATTTCTATACGTCAGTGACCAATGGGAAATATTAAATAAATCAGTCATCCAAGCTGCAGAAACAACAATCCCACAAATAAAGATAATAGGACGCAAGAAATGGATGAAGGAAGGCATGTTAAAACTCATGGACGTATGAAGAAATAACAAAAATAACAAGGAAAAATATGAAGAGATTCACAGGAAAATTAGGAAGCTATGCAAAGAGGCAAAAGAAACATAGCATGAGGAAAATTAGATATGCACATGATACAGTCTTGATTGCAGACAATGAACAGGACCTGCAAAATTTAGTAGATGCGATTGTTACACACAGTGAACAAGTTGGTTTAGAAGTGAATATTAAGAAGACACAGATTATGGTCGTCACTGGGAAGAAGGAAATACCACAATGTGATATACGAGTAAATGGGCATATTTTTAAGCAAGAGAATCGATACAGTTATCTCGGCACAGCCATAACATCTGATGGGAGATGCCTTGAAGAGATTAGAACAAGAATTGCCATTGCGAAGGTAGCCTATTGCAAAATGAAAAGCATACTGACCAATAAAGTTGATATCAATTGACACGCAAAAAAGAGTGTTGAAGTGCTACATAGAAGCTATACTTTTGTGTGGTTGTGAAGCGTGGACAATAAGCTGTCAAGCCGAAAAACAGCTGATGGCTGTGGAAATGTGGTTTCTGAGGAAAATGCAAAGAATACCATGGACAGACAGAAAAACCAATGAGCAAGTCCTTTAAGAAACAAATGAAGATCGTAAACTGATTAGAGACATTAGACGTAGACTGTCAAAATTGTTTGGGCATGTTATGAGAAGAAATGACTTGGAGAACTTGGTGACAACTGGCAAGATCGAAGGGAAGAGAACAAAGGGAAGACCGAGAAGTATATACCTGGATGGCTTAGACACGTGGCATGTTCGAGACAAGAACACGAAGCTGATCCACGACTCTGGTGATCGAGTGAGATGGCAGAACATGACCGCCCACTATTATAGGCATGGCACATGATGGATGGATGGTTATCCAATTTTTCGTCTTCGCTTAAATTACGAACATTCCATGCTGCTAATTTCAGTGTTCCTGTCCTTTCCTTGTGACGTTCTGTAATTTTACGAATCATGATAGACTAGGAGTCTTTAACGAAGGTAGTGTACCGTTGCTTTCCTTCCTGGCAGTGACCATACTGGCTGGAGACCGTAGCCATTGTCTCGTTAAAGAGATCTTCTGCTTATCGTCGCGAAACTTGAGACTATAACCAACAACTATCCGTCGGTCGCCCTCAAAATTCAATCCACTGCCTGCCTTCCGTGGTTTCTAGTGAAAACTGCCCAAATCGGATGCGAAAAACAGTGCATCTACCCTAGAAAAAAAAATAACAAAACAGCGTCCTCTAAAAAATCCTTACCTTTATACCATAGCATTGTTTACCGGATAAATAATACCAGCAATAAACACATGCCAAAGCCACACAAAGAAATCTGGCTAATGCAATAACTCTGTAGGCCATGTTGTCACTTAAGGTGACAATTCCATTGAGATGGACAATTTAAAAAAAAAAAATGATTCGAACTATTAGGTCTCATACACTAAAAACGGTAGGCTATAAAGAAATATTATGGAATGTAAAGATAACCAGCGCTCAACTGATCACATCACCTTAAAAGTTTTACATAAATATCACTATTATTTGCAAATGTTAGTTAGTTAGCTAGTTAGTTAGTCGCGGTTCCAACTTCACGGCAACGGGTCGTCCCCATTATGCTCTATTCCTGTGCCAGTGAATATCACACAAAATGCTCCTCACTGCCCTATGTGAACAATGAAATAGACAGGAGTCTCGGCAAGGCAACAGCCCGCACATGTACACTGTGCATGAATGCCAACACAAAAGCCCTCCATGAGAAATACAGTTCATTGTTGATGGAAACGGCAGTCACCAGAAAGACTTCATTGACCCGGGTTTTATCCCATATGGCTCGGTCTCTCTTCGCAGGCGGCGTTCTAGTGACCACATCCCACATTGTGTGTATATTGTTCTAGTGACCACATCCCACATTGTGTGTATATTATATAAAGTAAAGCCAACCGTTCTAGTGACCACATCCCACATTGTGTGAATATTATATAAAGTAAAGCCAACCGTTCTAGTGACCACATCCCACATTGTGTGTATATTATATAAAGTAAAGCCAACCGGCTTTCTAGTGACCACATCCCACATTGTGTGTATATTATATAAAGTAAAGCCAGCCGGTATTCTAGTGACCACATCCCACATTGTGTGTATATTATATAAAGTAAAGCCAACCGTTCTAGTGACCACATCCCACATTGTGTGTATATTATATAAAGTAAAGCCAGCCGGCGTTCTAGTGACCACATCCCACATTGTGTGTATATTATATAAAGTAAAGCCAGCCGTTCTAGTGACCACATCCCACATTGTGTGTATATTATATAAAGTAAAGCCAGCCGTTCTAGTGACCATATCCCATATTGTGTGTATATTATATAAAGTAAAGCCAGCCGGCGTTCTAGTGACCACATCCCACATTGTGTGTATATTATATAAAGTAAAGCCAGCCGTTCTAGTGACCACATCCCACATTGTGTGTATATTATATAAAGTAAAGCCAGCCGTTCTAGTGACCATATCCCATATTGTGTGTATATTATATAAAGTAAAGCCAGCCGACGTTCTAGTGACCACATCCCATATTGTGTGTATATTATATAAAGTAAAGCCAACCGGCTTTCTAGTGACCACATCCCACATTGTGTGTATATTATATAAAGTAAAGCCAGCCGGTATTCTAGTGACCACATCCCACATTGTGTGTATATTATATAAAGTAAAGCCAACCGTTCTAGTGACCACATCCCACATTGTGTGTATATTATATAAAGTAAAGCCAGCCGTTCTAGTGACCACATCCCACATTGTGTGTATATTATATAAAGTAAAGCCAACCGGCGTTCTAGGGGGGACAACTTGAGACTTGCAATTAAATGCTCTGCCCTTGCCTACATCAAGTCCTTATGAGGACTGGACATGACCGGGACTAGCCCCGATGAGAATAACACAAGAAACTACAAGCAATTAGCAGTGCTAACAGAGAAATGAAGCCAAAAAACGAGAGAATGCGGGCCCAATAAGCCCAACCAAGGACCGGTCTTTACCAGGACCAGCACAAAACAAATCTATCCGACGAACAGAGAGGAACCAATAAAACTAGTAGGAATTAGGACTAACAATCCACACAACTACGGCTCTCAACAATAACCAGAGCTGATGAAGCAGGTTAGACGAGGCCGAATTTGGAACTTTTTTTTGTTGGAAAATTGGCATTGGCGTTCTAGTGACACATTCCACAGTGTGTGTATATTATATAAAGTAAAGCCAACCGTTCTAGTGACCACATCCCACATTGTGTGTATATTATATAAAGTAATGCCAGCCGGCGTTCTAGTGACCACATCCCACATTGTGTGTATATTGTTCTAGTGACAACATCCCACATTATGTGTATATTGTTCTAGTGACCACATCCTACATTGTGTGTATATTGTTCTAGTGACCACATCCCACATTGTGTGTATATTGTTCTAGTGACCACATCCCACATTGTGTGTATATTGTTCTAGTGACCACATCCCACATTGTGTGTATATTGTTCTAGTGACCACATCCCACAGTGTGTGTATATTGTTCTAGTGACCACATCCCACCGGTCTCTGTGGCTGAAGGGCTTGCGAACGCGGTTTGTGAGCCCGTATACCCGGGTTCGAAACACGGCGGTGCTGGTTTTTTCGAAAAAGGTATAGAGGCCGGTCGTTCAGAAAGCAATGGCAAACTACTGAACGTAACACTTGCCTAGTACATCAACAGCAGCTGAAAATGCTGGTGTTGACTGCAACGTCCCGTAAGGGTTACGCAACACAATAATAAAAGCCAGCCGGCGTTCTAGTAACCACATCCCACATTGTGTGTATATTGTTCTAGTGACCACATCCCACAGTGTGTGTATATTATATAAAGTAAAGCCATCCGGCGTTCTATTGACCACATCCCACATTGTGTGTATATTGTTCTAGTGACCACATCCCACATTGTGTGTATATTGTTCTAGTGACCACATCCCACATTGTGTGTATATTGTTCTAGTGACCACATCCCACATTGTGTGTATATTGTTCTAGTGACCACATCCCACATTGTGTGTATATTGTTATAGTGACCACATCCCACAGTGTGTGTATATTAAAATGTTTTGCATATCCTTTACAGGACATCGCTGTCAACATCAGCATCTTTCAGCTGTATGTTGATTTCTTGGCAAGATTACGCTCAGTAGTTTGCCATTGCTTTCTGAGCGGCCGGCTCAGTTATCCCGCAAGTCACCAGAGGGGATCGAACCGCTCCCAGCTCTCGCCCCGCTACGAGACTCTGCGTGATAAACGGGATTACGGAGAAAGTGTTGTAACCCCTCGGCCAGAGAGATCGGCGTGTGTATATTATATAAAGTAAAGCCAGCCGACGTTCTAGTGACATCCCACATTGTGTGTATATTATATAAAGTAAAGCTAGCCGACGTTCTAGCGACCACATCCCACATTGTGTGTATATTATATAAAGTAAAGCTAGCCGGCGTTCTAGTGACCACATCCCACATTGTGTGTATATTATATAAAGTAAAGCCAGCCGACGTTCTAGTGACATCCCACATTGTGTGTATATTATATAAAGTAAAGCTAGCCGACGTTCTAGCGACCACATCCCACATTGTGTGTATATTATATAAAGTAAAGCCCGCCGTTCTAGTGACCACATCCCACATTGTGTGTATATTATATAAAGTAAAGCCAGCCGGCGTTCTAGTGACCACATCCCACATTGTGTGTATATTATATAAAGTAAAGCCAGCCGGCGTTCTAGCGACCACATCCCACATTGTGTGTATATTATATAAAGTAAAGCCAGCCGACGTTCTAGTGACATCCCACATTGTGTGTATATTATATAAAGTAAAGCTAGCCGACGTTCTAGCGACCACATCCCACATTGTGTGTATATTATATAAAGTAAAGCCCGCCGTTCTAGTTACCACATCCCACATTGTGTGTATATTATATAAAGTAAAGCCAGCCGGCGTTCTAGTGACCACATCCCACATTGTGTGTATCTATATCTATAAAACAGAGTGTATGTTTGTTTGTGCGGATGTATGTATTGGATGCGTTCGATAACGGTACATCCGATTGAGATGAAATTTTCTACACGTCTTCCTTTTAGTCCTGTCCAACCGACTATAATAATTTCTTAATGTAAAATCTTCTACTTATTTAATAACATTTACATTTCCATTTTCATTATATAATGTCTATATAGCAGGGGGACTTCACTCTAGAAAAGTTATTTCAAGGGGCATAACTTGTAATAACATTTCTATATACTTTATAGTCATATTGTTGGACTTACCTGCATTATTGTTAAACTCTTTGTCTATAGTTACTTTTAGGCATATGAGTTATATTAAATAATGATATCATCTTTAAAGTATTTTTAAAGTTTGCATAAAAATAATGCATTATGCATAACATTTTAACCCATCTTTTTCTGCTTACAAAACTTATCAACTGTCATGTCGGTGATTAAAAACAGTTTTCATTAAAAATAATGAATGGTGTGTGGAAGGACATTCTTTTAAGTTACTGTGCGCCAGGAGCTGGGCGAAACCACGCCGGGTCAGATAGATAGACAGATAGTCGGGAACGGAAGCTTATATGACTACTTATATGAATGAATTAAATGACATGCTCCCCACCAGGGACTGGGTGAAGCCGGGCCGGGACAGACAGACAGACAGATAGACAGACAAACAGATAGTCGGGAACGGGAGAGCTTATATGACTACGTATATGAATAAAATGAGATGCTCCCCACCAGGGACTGGGTGAAGCCGGGTCAGACAGACAGACAGACAGATAGTCGGGAACGGGAGAGCTTATATGACTACTTATATTAATTAAATGAGATGCTCCCCACCAGGGACTGGGTGAAGCCGGGCCGGGTCAGCCAGACAGACAGACAAACAAGCAGACAGACAGACTGATAGATAGATAGATCCCCTCCAGGGCCTGGGCGAAGCCGGGCCGGGTCAGCTAGTCTTATATATAAATTAGGATCTCCGTCTGTCTGTCTGTATGTCTGTCTGTATGTCCGTATGTCCTTTATACGCTCGCGAACGGCCCATCCGATTGAGATGAAATTTTCTACACGCCTTCCTTTCATTCCAGAGCTGCCAACTGTGATATGTTTTTAGTGTGAAATCGGCTGCTTACCCAATATTATTCCATTTTTCATTTTTAATTATAATTTCATATATCTCAGGGGACCTAACTCTGTAAAAGTTATTTCAAGGGGCATAACTTTTCTGTATAACTTATAGTCATATTGTGGCATCGTTTTCAAAGATTTATAAACTCTTTGTCCATAGTTATATACCGGCATATGAGATATAATAAATAATGATACAATCTGTAAGGCATTTTCAAAGTTTTCATAAAAATAATGCACAATGCATAACATTGTAACTCATCTTTTTTTGCTTAAGAAGTTACTGTAGTCATGCAGGTGATTAGAAAGAGTTTTCATTAAAAATAATGGATGGTGTGTGGAAGGACATTCTTTTAAGTTACTTTTTTTGTTGTATGAATTTAATGAGAACTTATATGACTACTTATATGAATTAAATGAGATGCTCCCCACCAGGGACTGGGCGAAGCCTGACAGGGTCAGGCAGACAGATAGACAGACAGACAGACAGATAGACAGTCGGGAACAGGAACTTATATGACTACTTATATAAATTAAATGAGATGCTTCACACCAGGAGCTGGGCGATGCCGGGCCGGGTCAGACAGACAGACAGACAGACAGACAGACAGACAGACAGACAGACAGTCGGTAACGGGAACTTATATGACTACTTATATGAAGTAAATGAGATGCTCCCCACCAGGAACTGGGCGAAGCCGGGCAGGGTCAGGCAGACAGATAGACAGACAGATAGACAGACAGACAGACAGACAGACAGACAGACAGACAGACAGACAGACAGACAGACAGACAGACAGACAGACAGACAGACAGACAGACAGACAGACAGACAGACAGACAGACAGACAGACAGACAGACACACAGACAGACAGACAGACAGACAGACAGACAGACAGACAGACAGACAGTCGGTAACGGGAACGGGAACTTATATGACTACTTATATGAATTGAATGAGATGCTCCACACCAGGAGCTGGGCAATGCCGGGCCGGGTCAGACAGACAGACAGACAGACAGACAGACAGACAGTCGGTAACGGGAACGAGAACTTATATGACTACTTATATGAATTAAATGAGATGCTCCCCACCAGGGTCTGGGCGAAGCCGGGCAGGGTCAGCTAGTATTATATAAAGTAAAGCCATCCGTTCTAGTGACCACATCCCACATTGTGTGTATATTATATAAAGTAAAGCCAGCCGGCGTTCTAGTGACCACATCCCACATTGTGTGTATATTGTATAAAGTAAAGCCAGCCGTTCTAGTAACCACATCCCACATTGTGTGTATATTATATAAAGTAAAGCCAGCCGTTCTAGTAACCACACCCCACATTGTGTGTATATTATATAAAGTAAAGCCAGCAGACGTTCTAGTGATAACATCCCACATTGTGTGTATATTATATAAAGTAAAGCCAACCGGCGTTCTAGTGACCACATCCCACATTGTATGCAGGGTGATCTAAACATGTTGAGCTGGCACCATATTCACAACAAACCTTAATGCTTGAAGAAAGGTTCTTCATATTGAAAAATACACGCAAATATCACCAGTGCTGCCTGTTGTGTAAATAGTTTGGCTGTTGTGTAAATAGTTTGTCAACAGATAATACATTGGTTTGTTTTTACTTTGTTCCTACTACACCACTTGGAAAAAAAAATTGTAGGCGGTAAGTTGTATTATTGTTGCGCACTATTACAACTAGTAAATAAGTAAATATTTTATTTATTGTCAATGATGTGATTTGAGAGTAGTGTGTAAATCACCAAATTGGAAGGTAACATCAGTAACATTAGATATGCGGATGATATGGTATTGATAGCAGACAATGAGCAGGATCTGCAATATTTAGTAGATACGGTTGTTGCATACGGTTAAAAACTAGGGTTATAATTACATTGTAAGAAGTCACATACTGTGGTCGTCACTAGGAAGAAAAAAATATTACAATGTAATATACGAGTAAATTGGAATATTCTAAAACAAGTTAATAGGTACAATTATCTGGGACAAGTCATAACATCTAATGGGAGATGCCTTAAATAGATTAGAACAAGATTCGCCATGGCGAAGGTAGTCTTTTGCAGAATGAAAAACGTTCTGACCAATACAAAGATGTCATTTGCAACGAGAAGAAGAGTGTTGAGGTGCTATATAGAACCTGCGCTTGTGTATTGATGTGAAGCGTGGACAATAAGCAGACAAGTTGAAAAACATCTGTTGGCTGTGGAAATGTAGTTTCTGAAGGAAATACAATGGACAGACAGAAAAACTAATGACCAAGTCATAGAAAGACAAGTGAAAACTGTAAACTGATTAGAGAAATTAGACGGAGACTGTCACAATTTTTGGACATGTTATGAGAAGAAATAAATTGGAGAACTTGGTGACAACTGGCAAGATTTAAGGTGAAGAAAACAAAGGGAAGGAAGAGAAGTAAATACCTGGATGGCTTGTCCACGTGGTATGGTCGAGACAAGAACACCGAGCTGATCCACGACTGTGGTGATCGCGCCAGACGGCGAAACATGACCGGTCACGCTTACCGGCATGATGATGATGATTGTATGCCTGTCACAATGTTTTCATATGTTGTAACAACATCAACAACAGGCGGTTGGACAAACGAAATAATCGTAAACATCTGTACAATAAAAGACAGTAACACTTGTTCAACTAAATATGTCTTTTCTTTGGTTCACTCGCCCTGAACTCAAGCCTAGTCCATACGCCTGCTACTACTTCTATCGCATTGGACTGCTCTTTGCATGTGGCATTAGTTTTCTCTTTTACCAGTGTCCTTCGCCATCAGGCGACCCAACTCCGAATTCAGAGGTAGTTGTAATTTACGTCCCCAAGTCAGGTACGAGAAGTCAACATTTTAGTGATTAATTAATTTTAGTGAAAATTAGTGATTAAAAGAAAGTTCCCACCTCTGGACTACTAGCAGAGGAAACAACAGTTACATTGATGTCATCATCGCTCTCGGACAATTAGTATAGAGCAAAACGCTGTAACGATTCCATAACAAGAAGAAAGGGCATTTTTCTGACAGGACACAGGAACCAGTAACTGCGTCTTCACCCTCATCGACATTAGTATATAGATCTACATTCTTGTTTTGTAGACTGCAGCAAGGACGTCGACTGTGTTTAGCATGATAAATTGTGGGAGAAATGCAGATGCAAGCATATGTGATTCACTTAACTGAATCAGTTGGTCTTGAACAATAAGCTGCTGCAAGAGTAGCGCGTGAAACAGCAGACAGGTTTTACGTTAGAACATGAGAAATAAGACATTGCTGCAGTTTTGTGTGTGCTGTTCCTATACAGTATCGCTGCAGCATATATAATAAAGAAAATAAGAAACAATGATATCAGTGAACATTATGGAGAATTCAAAATGTGTGGAAACCCAATTCCAGAACTCAGACATGTATGTGACATGATTTTCCTTGCAAATAATTCTTAGAAATCGGAAGAGTTAATCTTTTCTGGTTAAAGATACAATGATGTTGAAAATCTATTTTCAAACTGAAAAAGAAACTAATACTGTCCAAAAAAAGAAACTACACGTCAAATAAAAAGCTCAGTCAACAAATAAAAACCTTGAAATAAAAGAAGCGAGACAGAAACTAGACGTAGTGGTGTTGAAGATATCAATATAATAACCTTTATTACAACATTAGAAAACACATTTATGTAAAACACTCAGGTTCAACTGAGGCACTTGACTGGGATAGTCGGGGGTGGGAGGGAGGGGGGGGGGGGTGGGGGGGGTGCCATGTCTGTGTTTCAACTGGGGCCATTTGACAGAGTACCATGTAAGCGAACGAACGAATGAACTTTACTTTATTATTATATAAGCGAACACATCAAGGTTCCAAAGCAGACATTTGGACAGAGACATTGGAACTGCAACTTAGCGAATTAATCTGAGGTTATTTGAAAGAGAATCCCGTAAGCGCTTATGGCAATGTTTCAAGGGATACAGTTCTACACGGAACAGTGTGAGCAATCAAACCATAATTTCAAATAAGACACATTGACTGGACATGCTCGCCTTCCATACCGATATTTCAAGTGAGACAAACAGACATTGAAAACTGTCAGCATTCATGATAGAGTTTATAAAGTGAGAAACTTTACCGATTAAAACAGAGCGATGCCATCAAAATGTCACATGAAATGATTTGCAGAGCACATTGTGCGTCCATCTCTTGATCAAATAAAGCATTTTTCATGAAACACAATGAAATAGTGTCAAAATATCAAATGAGATATAATAACGGCCAGGTCTCAGATGTGAGACAGTTTTATAGAGAGCAATGCGAGATCACATGGCCAGGTTTCAGATGTGAGACAGTTTTATAGAGAGCAATGCGAGATCACACGGCCAGGCTTAAGATGTGAGACAGTTTTATAGAGAGCAATGCGAGATCACACGGCCAGGCTTAAGATGTGAGACAGTTTTATAGAGAGCAATGTGAGATCACATGGCCAGGCTTAAGATGTGAGGCAGTTTTATAGAGAGCAATGTGAGATCACACGGCCAGGCTTAAGATGTGAGACAGTTTTATAGAGAGCAATGCGAGATCACACGGCAAGGTTTCAGTGTGAGACAGTTTGATAGAGAGCAATGTGAGCACACACGGCCGGGTTTCAGTGTGAGACAGTTTTATAGAGAGCAATGCGAGATCACACGGCCAGGTTTCATTGTGAGACAGTTTGATAGAGAGCAATGTGAGCGCCAAAGTCAACGTTTAACCCGAGTCGTAAACACGTGACTGGGATTAATGTGAGTTACAGCGTCACGGCCCCAATTGAAAAAAAAAATGACATAGTAATCAGTGACTTTCTACTTTCCAAACTAAAGATAAATATAGTATAAGCTATCATATAAGTAATTCTTGAATATACAAAACAAAATTGTTTATTACTTCTTTTATTTCAATCTCTAGGTTTGGGTAAGTGTAATTGTAGTCGAACATTGTTAAAAGTTTAACAGAAGACCACCTTCTGTCTTTTGTGAAATGTATGATTTCAGATTTTTTTGTTAAACTAATATATATATATATATATATATATATATATATATATATATATATATATATATATATATATATATATATATATATATATATATATATATATACAGAGAGAGAGAGAGAGAGAGAGAGAGAGAGAGAGAGAGAGAGAGAGAGAGAGAGAGAGAGAGAGAGTAAAGAGTACTTACATATCATGCTGTTAACTGTAAAACTCTCTGAGTCACAAGAAACAGAGAGTATAGAGAATACTTAAATATCATGCTGTTAATTCTAAAACTCTCTGAGTCACAAGAAACAGAGAGTATAGAGAGTACTGACATATCATGCTGTTAAATGGAAACTCTCTGAGTCACAGAGATAGAGAGTAAAAAGTATTTACATATCATGCTAACTTTATCATTTTTTGAAGTATTCTTTCATATTTTGATCAATTTTTTATTTCAGTGAATATATCTATCTACTTGTAATATTATGCAGAATAATTTTTATATTGCGGAAATTTTTTGTTTGTGTGTTGTATTCAGTATTACATTTATTGCATATCATTGTGTTTGATTAAAAGACAGTGCAGCAGTGAAGATTAATCATGTAACATAACAATATCTTTTATTTTGAAGGAAAATTATATTGTGCGTTGGGTAAATTTTTTTTTTCTGAAGATAATTACTATCGTTGTAATGCAATAGTTTTATTGTGAAATGTGATTTTTATGTAAATATTAAAATTTGCGAGTCGTATTTAATGATAACCTGTTGCTACTAGCTTGCGCACCATAAATTTATATTTAGCTGGAAATGTTTCATTATCTCTTGTAGCGAAGGGACTGCAGATGCAATGTGTTATCCCGCATATCACGTTCGGATCACAGCTGTGGGTGATTTGGCAGCAGATTGCCTTGTATTGGTTTTCATACAATGGTATGGGTGCTGGTTGTTCAGAAAGCAATGGCAAACTAATGAATGTAAACTTGCCAAGAAATCACAAACAGCCAACAACAAAAAAATGCTAGGGTTGACTGTAACGTCCTATAAAGAATATGAAACTAACTTGTTATCTCCTTGGCTCACGGATCCCGAGTAGTTTTTTGTCCGTTTGTGCTTTCTGTGCTTTTAAAATTCAGGTGCGTTCAAGTATTAAAACTGCTGTTGTATTCCCAACTCACTACATCACTCCTGCCTTCCAGGATAACAAATATAAACAAAATATGTTAACTTGTGGTCATGTGGTCAATATCACTACGATGGTAGCATCAATATGGTTTGGAAAAAAAATCCAGGAAACAACTGGCCCTTATACTCGAATGAATGTGGATAATTAAAATAGGACAAAATGTGTTCTTTAATCGTTAATAGTAACCTGTGTTGTGACTTGACTTTTTCAACCTGTGGTAAAGCTATCGAGATGTTAAACTAGAAAAATATGAAGTGTATGGTTGCTTTACAAAATGCAATTACAAAAAAAAAAAAAACAACAACCCAGGAAATGTTGTGATGACAACCTTGCATCAGCAGACAACAAGCAGACAAGAAAATGTAAGAACACACAAACAGTGGAGATGACACTGCAGGGACTCCACTAAAGCATAATATTATGGAATCATGTGAAATATAAATACACAGAATGAAATAAAAATTGTGGTACTTATCTCAGAGACTCCTTATATGAAACAGGAGGGTAAAAACCACTTTGTAGCCAATTTTAACTTATCGAGACAACTTTTGAAATTGCACCAAGCTTTTTCTGTCATTAATTCACTGATTTTTATGTAAGGGATAACTTTCCCTATTACCAGGGTCCCTGCCATCAAAGAACCCAATCCTACTTCTGAGATACTTGTAATTTACGTCCCCAAGTCAAGGAAAAGAAGTCAACATTTTAGTCCAATTGACCGGTGTAGGGGTTGAACCTGCTACCGTTCCAATTGCAATTCCAATTTTCAAAAACAAAAATTCCAAATTCGTCCTCGTCTAACCTGCTTCATCAGCTGTGGTTATTGTTGAGGATCGTGGTTTTTGTGGGTTTATTCACCCTAATTATTGTCTTGTGAGTCCTATCTCGGACTGGTTATGTAGCGTTTGTGTCTGTGACGTCAGCAGTGGGATCGGTCGGCGGCTGTCCTTTGTGCATGTTTCCTCCTGTGGTTTTCTTTGTTGGTGCAGGCACTTGGCTCGTCTGGCTTGATTGGCTGCAGTCCTTTGAAGGACCTGTCTCTGGTGGTGTCTGTTGTTGGTAAAGGCTGCTGGTTCCTCTGGCGTGGAAGGTTGCAGTCCTTAAAAGGACTTTTTATTTGTTTTGTTGCCTTCCTTTTTGTGTATTTTACGTAGGAGCTTCTCGGCGGTTTCCATTTCTTGTTTGCGCAATATCTCTTTCCTCTCCCTGTTGATTCTTTCGCGCCTCTTGTCCATTTCGAGTGATCTGCTTTCTTCTTTCTTCTCCCATTCAGCTAGCTCAACTTTATTCATTCTGCCCAACGCTTGAAATTCCTACCTTGTCATTGGAGCAGGGTACTCTGTGCCGCCGTCACTCTCCGACCCTATGATTTCTCCAGTGGTCTCATGGTATACTGGTTTCCTCTTGGACCCAGGTGGCCCGAAGAAGTTCTGTATCGTATCGGCCTTTTGTTGGGTTTCATCTTGCGGCTGTTCTGTGATGGTTTCCTTGGCTTCAGCTGGTTTTCTTTGGGTTAGTTCTCTTTCTAGCGTTTCTCTCTCCGCTTTGATGTTTCGTAGAATCTCTTCTCAGTGCCATATGTTCTACTTCTTGCTTGATGCTTTGCTGTATCTCCTTCATTTCCGCCAGTAGTTTTTCGTTGTCGTTATTCGGGGTCGGCGTTAGCAATGCCTTGACTTGTCTCTTCAACTCGTCTATCTGTTTTTGAAGTTGATCTCTTTCGGCTTGTGCTATACCCGTGGCTGTCTCGCCCCTATGCATTGCTTTCTTGAATGGAGTCTTTGTGATGATGGCGATCTTTAAGATGTCTCTGTGTCTCTGCAGGTACGGAAAGCCCAAGTATCTTGCTCCATGATTGCCCTGGCAGATACCGCACTTTCTTTTGTTGTTAGGGGCTCTGAATACCGTGTCCAGCTTGGCCAGCGAACACTCCTTGAAGGCGTGTTGATCGGCGCAGTATCGGCAGATTTTCGTCTTACTGCGACACGTAGCTCTGCTGTGGTCGGCCTTCTGGCTTCTGGAACATTGAGTGATTCTTGGTATGAATATCTCTGGTTGTTGAGTTTTCTTGCTGAATGATACTGCCATGGACCGATATGAGGTAGACAGCGGTAAACTGATAGAGTAAGAACATGTTTACAAGAGAAGAAGAATTGGCATAGTGAGAACCGTTCACACGATCACTATGAACAAAGAACACACGATTAAGTTGAGAGAAGTCGGTAAGCAACAGATGATGATGAGGGACAAAGGGAAGTGACTCCGAGAAGTTGCGTATCACGTGACACGAGTTGTGTGGTACACGGAGGAGACGCGGCGAGACAGAATCAGTCTTGCCAATGTCTTCGTCAAAGACGGTTGTGAAATGAGTACAGAAGTCAAGCGACATGAAGTTGACATTACTCCAAGGTTGCAAAGATACTTCAACCTGAGGCAAAAGTGCGTCGCCCAAGTTGAACGGCTAATTACATAAGCCAGTCACGCTCGATAATCTGTACGCCGAGTGAACGGCAGTGGAGCACAGCACATGCCCGATGCCAAGGTCAAGCCAGGCCGTAAGTTGGTGATTAGAGATAACTATTGTGTAGGAGATATTTTGCAGTGTTGAACTTTGTGTAAATTGATTTAGAATCATCGCATGTCAGCCCGCACCTGTTTGTAATTGATTGTATAAACGGCGGCGATGACTTTCAATAATAAACACTGACGACAATGGCAAGGACATTGGCTTATTTGATATTCTCCTTTGTTACATGTTCCTGCTTACATCTGTCCTTGTGGCTGAATAGACGAGCCGGGAATCAGCTACATGGCAAGTGGGGCGCTCGAATATAATAAAGCAGGAGCACCAAAATAAGAGTTATCTTCAAGAAAATTCGGTAACATTCAAACAAAGAACAAGGAAGGTCACCTTGGACACCATTGCAATTTTTGAATAAAGTCATCAACAAACAGGTTCAGCTATCAAAGCATGGCGTTAATATCTCTATACAATATGAACATTTAAGCCACGACGCTGAACACAACAAATGAAATACCAATTGTGACAAATATTGACCCTGGCTGAGAAAACACTTGGGTTGTGAACTCCAAATAAACTCTTAAAGACATTCACGAGTGTCAATGAACTTAGTGTCAACAAGTCTAGAAAGAAAGACTTATTAATTACCTGAAGACATTCAACAAGTGAAAAGAAAAAGAGTCAAGAAAGTGAACCCACAAATACAACGACAGCACATGATCAGTTCTTCAAAGTGCTAATAGACATTCCTGTCAACTGTTAAAACGCATCATACAAGACAATATATCAAAACAACAATGATGGCTGAATTTTGACTGAAATCTCATAACTACAGTTATATAAGTAGTAGGAAGTGCGATAATTGAGTCGACTTTGTGGGACAATCAAAATTTCAATCAAATAACTCAAGACGGCGAAGATGATAACAACTACACGTGGAAGAAGGGTAGAAACCATCTAGCATTAGTATACAAAGTTATTTTCACCTGGATTCAAGAATCAAAATTTTTTCAAGACATATTTCTAAAATTCAACTTTGGTCTCCAACTAACATGAAACAACTTAAACAACCGAAGTCAACATACCGATTCAGTCCAGAACAATAACACGACATCACCACAGTGAATCGACATGATATTAAACTTTTCCCCACTCAAGTTACAGAGAAGGCCAGAATTTCCTGACAGATCTATCTGAAGTTTGAGCCTTCGTCAACGATCAACACTCAAGACCTCAACTACTGGAAGGAAGATGCCGGACCAGTGAAGAACCGCAACACAGCAGCAGCAACAAGACATCAGGCGAGTGAAATTGTCTGACTGTGTTTGTATCATTTTGTGCGGCTGTTTAGAGGGGATATTTGATTATTTTCTCCACAGGTTTTTGTCATTTTCTCCATTATAGGTGTTCAACTTACATCAAGCAAGAGTATTGAGATAATTTATGAATTAACTAAAGATCTCAATAATAACTCTCATTGATTAAGAACAAGATCCACGGGCATCACACACATGTCCTGAACATTCCAGTGCTGGGAAATTAAGATAGTATATTTCATATATAGACATTATACCACTCATAGTATCTATCATCTATCTTTTCTGGTGTAATATTTAAAACCTTGTGACACCACGATAACTCCACGCAAAGGTTACTTCTATTTGTGAGTATCATTCAATAACGTCACAACAATAAGCTCTAAATAAGCACACCATCATTCATCACATAATCAAAAACAGCATATGCTATATACTATTGATACATTGGACTACTAATACATCACATTCTTACCAGAGTAGTTGAGCATATTCACCAAACATGTCTTCAATACAATATACATACGAAAATTCTGGTCCAGTGGAATTACACTATTAACATTGGGACAAAACAAAATCGTAAAAGTTCGAAATCAGATAAAAGAAAACAAAGAAAATACTAAAAAACCTAGGGAATCAGAAAATAAACAAAGTAGTGGAAAACTACCTGGCGAAAGAGACAAAACCAATACTGACAAGAAGAGAAAAGTACCGATCACACAAGACAATAACATCAAACCAACAAAATGTCATCTTTGTCATAGCTTTGGTCACGACGCAAAATATTGTAGACTGAAGCAAATAACCACAACAAACACACTAAATAAAAAGAACATAAAAAGACCTAAGAATAAAAATCAGCAAGACAGCAAAAAAGACAACAATACAAAACGTAAATACAGCAACGATCCTAAACGGGGGTCTAAAATCCCAAAAAGGCAGTTGTCAGCGGGATAATAACCACATGCCTACGAGATTCCGGAGCATCGCTAGTCGGGGTGAAACAACAACTAGTTAAAACCAAAGACTACACAGGAGAAAAAATTAAGTGTCGAACTGTTGGTGGAAACATCGAAACGTATGACATAGCATGGATCCCAATCAATAGCCAATATTATACAGGCAGATTAAAAGCAGCGGTACTACCGGACCCGTGCGCTGGACTAATCATAGGCAACATACCACACGTAAAAGATATAGTAGCAAATGCCGTGACCAGAGCACAAAGATCCGAAGAAGAAAAAGAAGATAACGAACTCACTCGACAAGCGACACCAACCGACACACCTAAAACAAATGACAATAGTGACCAGCAAAAAGCGGCCCAACAATACTCATCAAGGAACGACGATGACAGTCCAGACACAGATAACCTACCTAGATGGCTAACAGATACGAATATGTACTGGAAGTCACTATCCTTCTGAGAGGAATTAAGCAAGGAAGAAGAAGACAAAGTAACCTTCGCAATAGAAAAGTTTAGTAAATTGAATCCATCATTTAGGGAAAGCACAGTAACAGTAAAACAAATCATAGGTCCATATGTAAAAGAGAAAACAAACAAATGTAGAAATACAAAAACAGAAAAAGCACAAAACGGAGTTGCATGTGCTGCACAAAAATATCTCCCAGATTCAGGGGATATATCTAATTCACCTTCTAAGGAAGAAGAAGATCTACCTCAGCCGGTAAAATCAAAAAAAAATAAGGTAACACCCCCACAAAATGATACATTCGATTATACTGAATCAGGGTGGCAAGAGAATACCCCACCAAAAATAACTAAGGTATGCTATACCAAAACTGACAAACCAATAGAAACGTGGAAAAAAGCAGGAGTATCAGAGGTAAAAATAAAGAAATGAATACAAAAAATGAAAGTAACCAACTGGGAAAGATATTTAAAAGGTATAGGCTTATCAGAAGATGAAATAAAAGACAAAAGACAAAAATTAGACAAACATGATATCAAAAGATAACGACGAAAGATACATTGAACTGCATATAAACAGCCTATAATCTACACAGGTCAATAGCAGTTCAATGGAATAACAAGAGTTATTTTACTATATTTAAAACTGTGATATTAATTAAGGTAATTTTGATGTATACACATGAACATCTGACCAAAAGTACCTTATGATTTAAATTATTTCTGGAAATAAATTAAACATCACCATGACACACATCTAGGAAACATAATTAACATTAATAGAAGAAAGATCTCTTTAGATATACATTCGACATTCAATTTACTTACCATCTTAAGTTGTCTTGTTATTCACCAAGACAATACATTTACAACTAAATACATTACGATCCACTACATACACAATCCACACTACATATACAAAAAAAAAACTTTTTAACTTCATTACATAGAAGGGAGACTATGCGGTAAAGATATAACTTAAAAAAGTATATTCAGAGTACACTAAGGGTAACAAGGAGACACAGTCATCCAAATATTACTTAAAACTCTGAACTGCCGTATAGAATGAGTACAGATATCAGCAGTCAATGTGACATTGTACTTAATTAATTAGTAAGAGTCAGATATGTACATATTTTTTACATTTTTATTAACTACCAGAATGCGCAGAAGACGAATGAAAAAGTTCTGGAACCGTGCAAGCACCACCGTAAATCCATCCACATATCTGGAAAAGGTAGCATTCCAGGTCTACAATCCTAGGGCATTAAACCAGCACAAACGAGCTAGCGGAAAAAACCAGCCCAGGTTAAACAAGTAGGACCAACCACACCCATGGTTAAATAATTGAGTGCTAGTAGGTTTAATGATTGATAATATGAATTCATCTGTCATGTTGCATATTCCATCAATCAGATGTAAATTGTCATATTGCATATTCCATCGATCAGCTGTAAATTATCATATTGCATGTTCCATTCATGATGAGTAAGCTATCAGCCAATCCATGTATAAGAGCCAAGTTTCAGATACCAAGCGAGAGAAACCTACGGTATCGAAAATAGAACACAGCAAAGGTGAGGATTGAGAATATTCCAACAGACGACAACAATATCAACCACAAGTACAACGAGAACACTGATGTCATCAGAGACCTAATGATGTCGACACAGGCTACGGTGATTAGGTCCGAGGCAACGGCAAGCCATAATACACCATGGTATAATCACCGGTAAACATATCATCACACATATTACAATGATGATAACAATATATCGTTGTGCCATTGGGGTATATAAGTTTTCATACACATTATTGTTCATGTGGAAATTTTTTTACATATGCAGAGTTGTGAGGACTTAATAATGTATCTTTTGCAGCAATAATAAAAGATAAGAGAAAAACCAACCAAGACTAAAGCAAGAGACACAAATCATAAATTATAACAACGGTGGCAATAAATACAACATGAAATGACAACGGTCAAGAAACAAAGTTGCAACATATGACACGAGTGGATGGTAGTATTTAATTTTAATGATACAACATATAAGCACATTGATAATGTAAATCAATGTCACATTTTTAATTTGCTGTCAGTGGATAATATTGCATGAAAATCTCAGATATGTCAATGAAATTTATTGATGATAATTTTATTCATTGATTGACATATTCCATAATAGAGATGATCATGCATACAAATGTACATATATCTTAAGGTACATCTCTATTGTTCAACACTGAACGGGTCTAGCATACCAACATAAGGCTAAAAGACGGCATGGGAGTGAAATGAAGAAACATAGAGACGGAAAGAAACATTTCACCAGGAAAAAGAACGCAAGTAACAGAAAGTAGTTCAACATCAACCAGCAGGGGAAATAGAAGATCAAAGTTTTATAAACTTTGACAGACACAAAGATATTGGTAAATGAGTCTACAAGATAGATCTATATCGGCAATAAGATGAACTTGCGGTTATAAGACGAAATGACATCTTTCACGAAGAAGAAGTAATCACCCTAGACAAATGAACTATTATAAGTAGACCGCAAGCAAACAAGGGCGTATGCAATAACCCCATCTATGAGTATTAAAGGATTACGTCACACAGTAAACCCAAATGACAACTGAGAAGTACAGCGGTACAAAAAGTCATGTACATATTGCTCATATTCCACGATACCATATATAAATAATAATATAGATGGTAATGGTACCTATTAACCACGCATATCCCCTCATTCGGGCGTAATGGCCTTGATAGGTTTGAGGTTGCTTGTCTATAGGGCAAATGAGGGACTACTATGGGGAGGCCACGGGACCTTATGAAGCTCATAGTATGTTAGACCCAACCCCCCCCCCCCCCATAGGTTGGCAACACGTCGTCTGCGCGGAAAGTAGATTGATAGGGCGTGCCTGAACATAATAATTTTTTTTTCATTTTCTGCAATGATTAATGGAATGCCATGCTATCATATTATCAGACAGAATAGGGTTGTGGAAATACAACAATATAGTATAGAGTAATAAACTGACTACTCATATCGCTTCATGTCATGGCATTGAAAAACCAAATAGACTGTGAAAATGGCTACAACATTTTCAAAAAATGGGGGGGGGGCATAATGCCATGGACCGATATGAGGTAGACAGCGGTAAACTTATAGAGTAAGAACATGTTTACAAGAGAAGAAGAATTGGCATAGTGATAACCGTTCACATGATCACTATGAACAAAGAACACACAATTAAGTTGAGAGAAGTCGGTAAGCAACAGATGATGATGAGGGACAAAGGGAAGTGACTTCGAGAAGTTACGTATCACGTGACACGAGTTGTGTGGTACACGGAGGAGACGCGGCGAGACAGAATCAATATTGCCAGGGTCTTCGTCAAAGACGGTTGTGAAATGAGTACAGAAGTCAAGCGACATGAAGTTGACATTACTCCAAGGTTGCAAAGATACTTCAACCTGAGGCAAAAGTGCGTCGCCCAAGTGGAGCGGCTAATTACACAAGCCAGTCACGCTCGATAATCTGTACGCCGAGTGAACGGCAGTGGAGCACAGCACGTGCCCGATGCCAAGGTCAAGCCAGGCCATAAGTTGGGGATTAGAGATAACTATTGTGTAGGAGATATTTTGTAGTGTTGAACTTTGTCTAAATTGATTTAGAATCATCGCATGTCAGCCCGCACCTGTTTGTAATTGATTGTATAAACGGCGGCGATGACTTCCAATAATAAACACTGACGACAATGGCAAGGACATTGGCTTATTTGATATTCTCCTTTGTTACATGTTCCTGCTTACATCTGTCCTTGTGACTGAATAGACGAGCCGGGAATAAGCTACATGACAGATACTGTGATCGGCATTTCGCTGCCCTCCGACGTCACTACTGCCAAGGTTGTAAGTATCTTGGAGTAGGTGAGGAGCCGCTACGCCTTCAAGAATCGGATGTAAAGATTCTCTTCACGTAGCTGCTTTAGGATTTCTTCATCTGTCAGCTCCACAGGAATCCGCTTGACAACCCATCGGACTGTTTTTGAGTCGGTGTTTCCGACTCTGGTGTCTTTCTCCTTCTCTGCTGTCTTGGTTCTTGACTGTGTTGGACTGTCAATCTTCTCCCTCGTGGTAGCTTCAGTAATCGGCGTAGTATCAGGCTCTTTGATGCAGCTAGCAGGTGGGCTCACGGCGTTCTTCTTCTTGTTGTCGGCTCCCACGCTGTACATCTTGGCAACAGCGTGTTTCTTGTTGTTGGACTTTCCACGTGACATTTTCCCGCTGATCAGGCTTCTTGACAGAATAATGCGACTTGACTTGTTAGCGCTCGCAGTGCGAATGACCCGATCAGCTACAGTCAGCAACTGAAAGTTTAAGAATGAACGCTTTTATCTGGCCATGCTGTCCTGCACATGCTGGTGTCAGAAATATTATGTGGATGACTGTTTTTGTTGAATTTGTTGAATATTTGATGCCATAATGGGTTGTCAAGCATAATAGATTTTGTTTTCATCACTCTCATAAATGTCATTGCTCTCATAATTTAAAGTATTATTCATTGTTTAGCCATGTAAGTTACATAGATCATGCCACTAGTGGAAATGACATTTTTGGCATCTTAATGGTTTTCAAATGAAGGAAGGCCAGTGTTTGGGGTATGATTTTGTGGCTGGTAACTTTTACTTACAGCTTCCTTTCAGTTTGTCCTGTGTACATTTGTTATAGTCTCATTATGACAATGTATAACATGTAGATAACGAATGTGTCTAAAGGACATTGTACATGCCTTGCGGTGTGTTGGGTATATGATGTTAGCCCCACATTCTTATATCACTCGGTTGGTCATGTGGTCATATCACTACGATGGTAGCATCAAAATGGTTTCAAAAATAAATTCAGGAAACAACTGGCCCTTATACTTGATTGAATGTGGATAATCAAAATAGGACAACATGTGTTCTTTAATCGTTAAATGATTATTAGTTGAACTTAAAGAAGATGAGTATTAAATCTAAACATTAAACCTGAACTTTCCAAGCTACAGTGGAACTAGAGTGTAGAGACTTAAATACCATTTTAGTCTTTCAATGTTATAATGGTACTAGAGTTTAGTGACTCAAATACTATTTGTCTTCCTGTCACGGGATACTGTGAGTTTAGTGATTCCATGATAAACTAGAATAGTAAGATTAATTGCAATGTATGAGGATGGTTAACAATCGAGTACTTCAGTCTGAGATGAGGATAAATTAAAGATCATTGACCGAATGGTATAAAAATAGGATACAGTGTGAGGAGTCATTGACCACCGACTTCAACGGACAAAGCAACGCGGAGACATCGGGGCGGGGGAACACACGAAGACGGTGATCAAAGAGTTAGAACTCTTTGATGTACGACGAGTGGTGAACGCGGGAACCAGCGGAGGAACGGAACGGAGCGGGCAACTAACGAATACGTGACTTCACAGACTTTTGATGTGAAAATTTGATTGTGGATCAAAAACAACGGAGAATTGGACACTGAGTATAAATAGTGTAAACTTGTTTTTGGTGATAAGTGTGTGCTCCCAAACTGGGCGGAGATTATCTATGTGTCCGTTATTTCGGAAAGAAATATACGTCCCTTATTGTTTAAAGGCGATGGGATATTATCGCATCTGCGTTTGTGTATTTCAATTCAGGGACTAACATAGAATTATATAAGGTTCCGTGAAAACTCCTGACAGGTACAGAGAAGAGGAAATAAATTAACTTCATGTGGACAGATAAAATACCTACCTAGAACTACCAAGAACATAGACATGTTCTAACGTGAGAAGAGATACCTTAACGTCAAATAACGAACTCTGTATACACAAAAGAATATACAAGTAAAGCACGTACATGAAACAAAAAACGTTAACCTGTTGAAAGCAGGGAGACCTAAAACTGCATGCATTTGCACTGTGGATAAATATAAAACTTTACTAACTAGAGACAGTGTGTAGAATGTTTACAGTAGCACTAGACAATGTTGGACAGTGGCGATGTGTTTTTTCGGGATGGATTTTACTATCTTCCAAGAAAAGGAACAATGCTAAATTCAAACTTATCATAATCGCAATATTTTACGGTGATCCAACTGTGAACATTTTCCCAATATCGGATTACGTCCAGACTCAAGCAGAACGGAGCATCCAGTGTGAGAGCTGTCCATTTATTTGTGTGATGTCTTGTGGCTTGGCCGTATGACGATGAGAGATCTGATACGAAGCAGAGACATTCAGAGTCCTATCTTGCACTCACAATAGAAGACACTACAAATTACAAATACACATTCAATACATACAACTGACATAGTTTTCAACAATAAATATTTTATTAATTGTTGGAGGAAACTGTTGTCAGGGTATGTTATGAAGGAATAAGAGAGAGAGAGAGAGAGAGAGAGAGAGAGAGAGAGAGAGAGAGAGAGAGAGAGAGAGAGAGAGAGAGAGAGAGAGAGAGAGAGAGAGAGAATAGAAGACAGAACGGAGGAGTGTAGACAAAAGTGTCAATATATTCCCAAGTATAAGGATCTTAAAGGTGTGCTTGTTGATTCCACGTTCCTCCCGGGACGACAAGCGACACTTCCATAATTACAATAGTACTAAAGTTTAGAAACTCAAATACTGTTTTAGTCTTTCAAAATTGTAATGGTACTAGAGTTCATGAACTCAAATAGTTATAATGGTACTAGAGTTTAGAATTTAAAATACTGTCTTAGTCTTCCAAAGTTATAATGGTACTAGAGTTTAGAGACTCAAATACTGTTTCAGTCTTTCAAAGTTATAATGGTACTAGAGTTTAGAAACTCAAATCTTCTAGAGTTATAATGGTACTATAGTTTATAAACTCAAATACTGTTTCAGTCTTTCAAAGTTATAATGATGCTAGAGTTTAGAGACTCAAATGCTGTTTCAGTCTTTCTAAGTTATAATGGTACTAGAGTTTAGAAACTCAAATAGTTGTAATGGCACTACAGTTTAGAAACTCAAATAATGTTTTAGTCTTTCAAAGTTATAATTGAACTAGCTGCCCGGCCCGGCTTCTCCCAGGCTCTGGCGGGGATCTATCTATCTATGTATCTATCTATGTATCTATCTATGTATCTATGTATCTATGTATCTATGTATCTATGTATGTATCTATCTATCTATCTATCTATCTATCTATCTATCTATCTATCTATCTATCTATCTATCTATCTATCTATCTATCTATCTATCTGCCTGTCTGCCTGTCTGTCCGTCTGCTGTCTGTCTGACCCGGCCCGGCTTCGCCCAGCTCCTGGTGGTTAGCATCTCATTTAATTCATATAAGTAGTCATATAAGCTCCCGTTCCCGACTATCTATCTGTCTGTCTGTCTGTTTGTCTGTCTGTCTATCTGTCTGTCTGACCCGGCCCGGCTTCGCCCAGACCCTGATGGGGAGCAAATCATTTAATTCATATAAGTAGTCATATAAGCTCCCATTCCCGACTATCTGTCTGTCTGTCTGTCTGTCCGACCCGGCCCGACTTCGCCCAGGCCCTGGTGGGGAGCATCTCATTTAATTCATATAAGTAGTAATATAAGCTCCCGTTCCCGATCGATCTATCTGCCTGTCTGCCTGCCTGTCTGCCTGCCTGTCTGTCTGTCTGTCTGTCTGTCTGTCTGTCTGTCTGTCTGACAGACAGACAGACAGGCAGACAGACATCGATCAAGATCTGGAGAGCTCGTGCATACTTAAAAATAAGTGCAGATGAGCAGCACCCTCTGCATGACGCTATATTCAGAGAAAAGGGTGACAGGCTAAAGAGGGGCAAATCATGGATGGGTCGGGCGAAGATGTCGTCAGACAGGTCTGCAGTCTTACCAGTATCAACCCCGGTAAGGAATGGGTGCCGGTGCCTCCAGCCTTTAAGTGCACTTTCTCCTGCATTATCACACTCGACAGACGGTGCAGAGAGCAGAACCCTGCCGCTGTCAATGCAGAAGTTAACGCGCTCATCTATGAACACTCAGATAGCCTCGAAGTGCTCATCTATACAGATGGATCTGTTGTAAAGCAGCAGAGAAGTGCGTGGGTTTTTACATCCCGTTCATCGGGCCGAACCGTTCAAGAATCCAGTGGTGCCCACTCTATGACCACGAGCAGCATGACGATGGAGGTGATGGCAGTTACACAGGCTTTCATATGGCTGGTATCACAGCATTATACCAACGTGTGTGTACTAAGTGATTCAATGAGCATGATTCAGAAGGTCGAAGCTGGATCTGTACGTAGACAGTGGACTGAATCGCTGCGGAAGTCTGTTGTCCGTAAAGTCACCTTCATCTTCGTCCCGGGACATGCGGGAGTCGAGGGAAATGAACGAGCTGACAAACTGGCTGGCTCTGCACCACCTGTAGATGGCCAGCCCATGGATCGTGCCGATGTTATTAACGTCCTTAAAGATTTGGCGAGAACAGAGGATTTTGACGTCAGTGATTCCACATCGCTGTCCAGGATGAAAGACCTGGGAGTAAGAATCGGCACAGCCAGACGCGAGAGGTACATCGGGAAAACAAAGTGCCTCGTCAACCAACACAGAACTGGCACTATTAGCCACCGGACGCTGATGCATATGCTGGGGGGAGGATCTGAGCACCTATGGACATGTCCGGAGTGCAACGAAGATACCCCAACTGATAACTGATAACTGAACTGATACATACATCGAATTTTATAGATATAGATTAGAGTTTAGAAATTGAAATAGTTGTAATGGTACTAGAGTTTAGAAACTCAAATACTGTTTCAGTCTTTCAAAGTTAAATGGTACTAGTCAGGTCTTAGTCAGATATGACTGAGCTATCGTATGACAGTAGATGGTACTACCTGCTTTCTGTCAGCGCCGAATGTTGGGCGGCGCTTAAAAAACCCGACACCCCACATTGTGCCAAAGGCTTCGGGCGGAAAAGCGCAATTGGGAGGGTACAAGCCTTATCCAGGTGCGAGGAAATGCAACCCAAAGACAAAATAAGTCATGGCAGGGCAGACCAGGCCCTAAGCCTTGGTTGGCAGCTGGTCTAGGATCGAAGCTCCGACAGGCGGACAGTTAGAGCATTGCTGTGCTGATCTGGCAGCTTCTGCAGCTTGTCTTGTTCCAGATGTATAGGTGTTAACATTCCTCTGGAGTAAACTAGGCAGGCCGAGAGAGGGATCATGCTGCATGGGCAACCCATGGTTTCTTTATTTTAGCCCAGGCTTTGTGCTATGGAGAAGCAATAACTCCATCCCTGGTTTCAACGGGTCTCGGAATCAAAGCGAGGGGTATCATTTACGGGTTTTCCACAGGATTTTCCACAGACTTGACAAATATTGACAATGTGAGAAAAATGGCTGTGATTGATGCTGACTCAATCGTCTTAACATTGATATTGCTGGCCTGCAGGAGACTCGCCTCGCTGAGGAAGGGTCACTCAGGGAAAACAATTACACCTTTTTTGAAAGGGTAGAGGGCAGGCAGAAAAAAGGCAACATGGTGTGGGCTTTGCAGTGAAGAATTCGCTACTGGGAATGATTGATATCCCAGCTGGAGGTAATGAAAGATTATTATCACTGCGCTTGGCAACCTCTTGTGGATTTGCCACCATTCTCACTGCATATGCACCGACACTCGCTTCCTCTGATGATGTGAAGGATACGTTCTATGAGCAGCTAGACTCTGTGATCAAGGCAGTTCCAAAATCTGACTAAATTTATATGCTCGGTGATTTCAATGCTCGTGTGGGCAAGGACTCGAGTTCATGGCCAGCGTGCCTTGGAAAATACAACATCGGTCGCATGAATGATAATGGGCAAAGACTTCTGGAGCATTGCACTAGAAATGACCTATGTATTACAAACTCCTTTTTTAAAACAAAAGAGCTGCATAAGGTCACATGGAAATATCCAAGATCCGGCCATTGGCATCAGCTGGACTTCATTATCACACTGAGACAACATCTGAACCATACAAAATTAACTCGATGTTACTACAGTGCTGACTGTGATACAGATCATTCTTTGTTTATTGCAAAGGTTAGACTGAGTCCAAAAAGACTCTACACAACTTATCACAAATCTAGCCCCAGGATTAATATTATTAACACTCACGATCCTGGAAAGCGCTTTGAATTTCAACAACAGCTTGAAGACGCTTTCACTGATACATCCGAAAATTGTATAGTAAATCATAAATGGAGTAAACATAAGGAAACTATAAAACAGCGGTAGGGGTTTACGGTACTGTGGATCCTAAGAGGCAGGACTGGTTTGCGGCAAACAGCCAGATACTGCAGCCCTTGATTGATAAAATGAAGATAGCTCTTTTAAGAAATAAGGAAAGAGCAACGTGTAACACTCTGAGTGAGCTAAAGCAAGCTAGGAAGGATGTTCAAAAGGCTGCCAGGCAGTGTGCAAATGATTATTGGATCAAGTTATGTTAGTCCATTCAAATCGCAATTGATAAGGGAAACATCAGAAGCATGTATGAAGGGATAAAGAAAGCCTGTGGTCCAATGATCAGAAGAAGTGCACCGCTGAAATCCTTGACTGGAGAAATCATCACTGATAAGAAACAGCAGATGGATAGATGGGTCGAGCACTATTTAGAGTTTTACTCAAGTGAGACCAAACTAGCGGATGATGCCCTCAACGCCATAGAGGCCCTGCCAACTCTTGACCACCTGGACACACTTCCCACTATAACAGAGGTTAAGTGTGCTATAAATGAGCTTGCATCTGGCAAGGTACCAGGTAAGGATGGGATTCCAATAGAGGTAATCAGGAGTGGGCAAGACACACTCGCTCTACAGATCCACCAGCTAATAGAGCTATGCTAGCGAGAAGGACAAGTCCCACAGAATTTCAAAGATTCAAACATCATAACGCTGTACAAAAACAAGGGCGATCGGAGCTACTGTAACAACTATAGGGGTATCTCACTTCTGTGTATTGTTGGGAAAGTATTTGCCAGAATTGTCCTGCGCAGACTTCAAGTCCTGGGAGATCCCCGAATCACAGTGCGGCTTCCATCAGAACCGGTCTACCATTGATATGATATTCTCATTGCGACAGATGCAAGAAAAATGCCGGGAACAAAATCAGCCACTGTTTATTGCCTTCATCGACCTCACAAAGGCATTCGATTTGGTCACCTCACCAAAGCACTAAAGAAGATTGGCTGCCCACAAACTCTTCTGTCCATTGTGGAATCGTTCCATACAGGCATGAAGGGTATAATCAAGTTTGATGGCTCAACTTCAGAAGAGTTTGAAATCAAGAGTGGAGTTAAGCAAGGTTGTGTACTATCCCCCACACTTTTTGGGATATACTTTTCACTTCTACTGAAATATGCCTTTCGTGATCAGGATGACGGTATATACATTCACTCACGCTCAGATGGTGGCCCCTATAATGCTCAGAGATTGAAGGCCAAGACCAAAATTAGGAGGGTACTAATCAGAGAGTTGCTTTTTGCTGATGATGCTGCGATTACGATCCACTCTGAGGAAGAATTATATCTACTATCTGCATTCTCCAATGCTTGTTCTGAATTTGGTTTAACAATTAACAAAAAGAAGACACAGATTATGTCACAAGGTGCACATGGTGTACCATCAATCTTTATTGACGACGCCGAACTGGAGATAGTAGACCATTTTACATATCTAGGATCAGAGGTAAATAGCAAATTATCCCTTGATCAGGAAATGAACATCAGGATTGGCAAGGCAGCAACAACAATGAACATGTTAGCAAACAGAGTCTGGGAGAACAATAAGCTTACTGCCAAAACAAAAGTCCTTGTCTACCAAGCCTGTGTCCTTAGTACTCTTGTTTATGGCAGTGAAACCTGGACAACTTACTCACGCCAAGAGAAACGTTTAAACAGCTTTCATATGCGGTGTCTGCGAAGAATACTTGGTATTAAGTGGCAAGACAAAATCACAAATACTGAAGTATTGGAAAGATCTGGTTGTGTGACGGTGTATTCCATGCTCAGTCTTCGTAGCCTTAGATGGATAGGACATGTTAGGAGGATGGATGATGGTAGAATACCAAAGGACATCTTCTTAGGTGAATTACAGACGGGTAGAAGTATCGGCCTCTACTAAGATACAAAGATGTGTGTAAGCGGGACATGATTGATAAAGGCATAGATAATGCACATTGGGAGCAAGTCGCCGCTGAACGTGTTGCATGGAGGGCAACTATCAGAAATGGAATAAAGGCAAAGGAGAAAATGCTTGCAGATAAAGCACACACAGAGCGTGAGAGACGCAAGATGGTGCACAATGGTGGAAATGACCATGATTTCACATGCATCTACTGTGGGCAAACATTTGCAGCAAGAATTGGCCTTACCAGCCACACTCGCCACCGCCATGGGTCGTAGTTATTAAGCCTTTTTGAAGCACAATGTACCAAACTATCGTCTGTCAAGACAGAAAGGTGCCAATGTAATGTATGTAATATACAAAACACAATTGTTTATTACATAATTTTTTACTGTCTGTAGGTTTGGGTAAGTGTAATTGTTGTCGCACGTTGTTAAAATTGATAATCTGCATTGATCTGCAATAATCTGCGAACACCGTCTTTCCTCACCCGACGTGAATAAATAGGGTGATCCTATTTATATATGTTTAATTGATGATGGTTCTCCAGTTGTCAAGAATGAAAAGGCTTGCAGATAGAAGTTTAAAGAAAGTAGAAGATTCAGGAAGTACCTACAGGTTGAGAGCTACAGTGTCTCTTCTTTGTACTGGTATCAGGCTTCTTTTAATTTCGTCTTGCAAGGTACATCCTCTCAATGGAGGATGATGAACACCCTTGCACATAGTGATCTGTCTGGGCTGATGTTCTCATAGAGGACACAGACACAGAGAATGACAAGGCTGATAGATGAGTGATGGATAGGTCATGAAGGAATGCACACAGCAAGGTCTGAACCAGCATAGCAATGTTACAGAACAGAGTGATGGTGACATATAATTCATATGAACTCACATAGGGCTGTATCAGATGTTTAGTCTGCCTTTTTACATTTCCTGTTTATTCTTTCTGACCTCTTCTGTCATTTCCTTTACTTACCTCTTCTGACACTGGGTGATATATCCCATGTTGTTTAGAAGTGAAGATGCATGAAAGCATATCTTCATTTACTTACGTTTACAGACAGGGATGCAATATTACTAATGAGATTCCCAGGCTGGTTAGCAGTTCTAATGCAGGAAAGCATAAGATTTATATCTTCATTTACTTACTTTTCCAAACAGGGAGGTGATTTAATAAAATGGCATTCCACATGTTGAATAAAAGCAATAATATAGGGAAGCATATAACTGTCAAAGATCTACACAGGAGCTTAGAGAGTTAAGACGGAGCTATACAGAGAACACCAGACAGGAGAGACACAGGCACTATATTTAACTTGACAACAGGACACACTCGTGTCAACTCAGAGGTCATTGGGTGTTTATGAGCGAGGGTTTGCCAAGAGTATAGGGAACTCGCCTCTCGACGAGTAACTGGAGAATACCAGTTACTTTCGTTAACTGCCCAAGCGTGCTGGGACTCTACGCACGCAAACTCGCCAGCGCACGGAGGACTGAATGTCCGTGGTTCAACGCGCAACCAAAACAGAAGGTGCCTCAGACTGGGACAAGGACAGATAGAGAACAGACGTGTTCGCTAGGAACCTTATATAGTTTATCAGCAATAGTGTTAGCTAGGCTTTAGATTCCAATTAGTTAATAGTATCATTATTTTCACCTCTTCAATGCATCTGTGAAACATACCATGTTGTTGATTATCCATGAAGTATTCCGCTCGCAGAGCTTGTGTGTAAATAGCTCTAAATAAAAATGTATCCTTTTGTAAACCACACGAGTTATTGATTCGTGTCGTGCAAAAGTAGGGAGTCCTGAATTACCTGTCGCAAGTAGGTTGCTGACAGGCAGGACCCATTTGGTGTCAGAAGTTTTCTGAACCAACGTCTAAAGACTCTAAAATTATTTTGTGGTGTTAAAATTACCCAAACGTGAATTATTTATTATATAATGTTTGAAATAGATTGTTTTTCGAAAATGAACACCAAAATACTTTAAAAAGTAACATTTGTGGAGCTTGAGCCACAATTAAAAGAAAATAATTTAGAAATTGTGTAATTCTGTGAAAAGTGATAGCAAATGTTGATGAATTTGGTTAAATGAATATATGTACAAATATGTTGCAAAGTTATCCAGCACACCATCGTACATTTCATTTTGTGTGATACAGCCATCAATGTCAACATTCATCACATTTAAGAGTATATTAGCTACTAAACGGAATCTATAGAGCGTAGTTATACCAACCAGAAGGAAAGTGAAGACAAGACGACAGTGACACTCATATGACGAAGCATCTTACTAATCATGACAATCATTGATACTATCATACCATTCATTCATTAACATCATTATCATTAGGCAAATCACATTAGTATTGATCAACCGCATGAAAGATGAACATGTATTTGTAGTATATACATGTTTTCTAAAGTATTGATGTTCTACTAAACAGAAGCATCAGTTCTCCAATCAAGTCAATCATTTTGTGTACGGAAGTCAGCGGTGGAACATCCCAAGTGCCAAGTTTTTCCAACCGATTAGATGAGTATATTTTCGAATAATTTTGATACTGACCATTTTAACGATGCATCTTTATTTTCAGTGACAATGTAAATAACTAACATATAACTGTACAACTATTGTGTGAAATTGAAATATTTTGTTGTAAAATAACATAAAATCATAAAATGGCATCGTTAAATGACTGCATCCAGGCAGGCAAAGCACTAGGCCATACTGGACAGGAATTAGAGAAATGGGTTGATCAAAGATACAAAGAAGAATTAGTTCGACAGAAGAAGGAAACATAGAGAAACTGCTCTACAGAGAGAAGAAGCAGAGAGAAAAGCCGCTATAGATAGAGATGAAAGAGCATTAGAAAGACAACATCAAAACGAATTGAAAGAAGTAGAAGACGCCACTAAGGTAAAGATGAAAGAGTTAGAGATAGAGTCAAACATTCAAATAGCCTCTAGTAAACAAAAGAGCCAGGAGGAGCAAAATAAATTTTCCAAATATAAAGGCCTTATCAAGCCATACAGCGTAGGCGATTCCATTTCTGCATGGACGGAGAATATAGAGTTTCAACTTAAGACTCATAAAATACCTTTGGCAGATTGGGCAATGATCTACATGAGAAATCTCAGTGGTGAGCCATTAAACGTGATAGAATCAATACCTACAGAACTTAGGAGTGACTATCAATACATCCACGATAGAATCATGCAACACTTCTTACTTGACGCTCCATGTTATCAGATTCAATACTCACAATTAAAACCCAAACCTACTGAAACCTTCCTAGATTACGTCTCTAACGTGCAAAGTACATTTAACAAATGGCTTAAAGCGGCAAAAGTGGGGAAAAACTTCGATAAACTGCAAGATCTAATGGTAATGGACAAGGTAATATCAACGGTCCCTACCCCGTTTGCAAAGTTCCTCCAACAGGCAGACATAGAAGTCCATTCAAGAGCTAGAAAAACGTGGGTCGGCTTACTTTTCTGCAAATCGTGATATCTTTAAAATCACCATCCATGATACTGAGATCACTGCCTTTGTGAAAAACGAACCTAATAGATCGTATAGGCAAAAAGAGTATCGTAAGAAAGACCAGCCCTATCAAAAACCTCCACGTTGTGGATATTGCAATTTACATCATCCCACTTATTCTATGTGCGATAAGAACCCAACATATCCATCTCATTTAGTAGAAACAGACATAAAGAAGCAAAAGAATAGAAGAAACTCGTTCAAACGTGCTATCAAATGTTATTTTTGTTCGAGCTATGGACACTATTCTGCAAAGTGTCTGGGCAGACAAAGGATGAAGGCAAACAATGCTATGCTCATCGATACGTCATCTGACGATGATAGTGTGATAGACTCTGAACTTGAGAATGTGCTACCAGAGAATGTGTGTGAAAGTGTGGCAGTAGTTACTGATATACTTGATGTCAATAAATGTGATACATGTAACAGGTTTCATGCGAATGGAAAATTAAAATGTGGTCACGTTATTCCATATTCCATCGAAGATACTAGCGCAGCTAATGCCTCCAGAGGTAAATTGAAGTTCTACGATGCACTGGTAAATAACCAACCATGCCATTGTTTACTGGACAGCGGGAGCACTTTACTTGGCCTGAGAAAAGAACTGGTGAAACCAGAAGATTACACGGGTGAATTTGTCAAATGCCGTACTTTCTCTGGAACAATTGAGAAATACCCACTGGCAAAAGCGCATATAAATACCCCGTTCCTTACCGGCACATTTACGTGCGCAATCCTGCAAGACCCTTGCACGGATCTTATTTTAGGATGTTTAGACTCATTAAAGAAATGTACTGACGATGATATATTAGCCTGGAAGGAAACGAACCTGGCTAATGCTGTAACAAGGTCAGAAACGCAAACACACTACACTGACCTGCAAAACGAGATGTTACAGCTGTTAACACCTTCCGGTGCTACTAACAATAATACTCGACAAGAATTTATCGAGGCACAACGCACCGATCAAACTATCGCACCTTATTTTAAATTGTTAGGTGAGCGAGCGAAAGTGACCAAAAATGCATCTTGGTATTTTAGAATACACAACGGAATTCTCATGCGTTATTACACAAATAATAACCATGAAATTCAGCAAACGGTGTTACCTGTAACATACCGACAAACTGTGCTGAAAATCGCACATGAGTCACCGTTTGCTGGACATTTGGCCTATGACAAAACCAGAGCCAGAATTTTGTCACACTTCTACTGGCCTAAATTCTGTTCTGATATAAAAATTTTCTGTCGTTCATGTACTATTTGTCAACATCTTGTAAGAAAGGGTAAGCATGTGACGGCCGAAGTTCAACGGTCATTATTGGCATCGAGACCATTTGAGTGTGATAATGCAAATAAGGGTGCTAAAACAATACACCTTAGAACCGAATCAGAAAGTTCTGCTTTTACTACCAGATAAACGTAATTTGTTACTAACATCTTGGCAAGGGCCATTCAACGTCGAACGTAAAATATCAGATGTCGACTATGAAATATCGATAAAGGGAAAATTAAAGATATTTCATATCAACATGCTGAAACCATATTTCTCACGACAGGAACTACCGATAAACGAACAAAATGCACCCACACCAGTCAATCGGACGACAGACGTACACAACACAACTACACTAGGTAGGGCGACACACGACAGCGACATCGCAAATACACTTAGCCAGGTAACAGCACACGCAGCTAATACCACAACAGTACTTAACCAGACAGATGACGACGGAATAGAATTACCAGTCCCTACTGTAGACACGACTGGGACCATCGATAGCATACGGATAGAAACCAAACTTACGGACGAGCAACGACGACAGATGATAGATTTAGTGACAGAATACAAGGACATTTTCTCCGACATCCCAGGAAAGACAGACAGAATAGAAGCATTCCATCATTCTGACTGATAACACCCCTATCAAATGTCGACCTTATTCCATCCCTCTAAATTATAGGGCAAATCTCGACAAAGAAATACTATCTCTTGAGTCGAGTGGAATAATTCAAAGATCACAGTCAGAATATTCCTTTCCTATCGTTCTTGTCACCAAAAAGGACTCAACAATTCGCCTCTGTGTCGATTTTCGACGTTTAAACAGAGTGACAAAGATCGATGCTGAGCCAATTCCAGCATGCGAAGATTTGATCCTAGATATGTCTACATCTCGTATATTTTCCAAACTCGACCTCACTCGAGGTTACTGGCAAGTTCCGATGGAAGAAAATTCAATTCCTTTGACAGCTTTTTCTACACCTCTAGGGCTCTATGAGTGGCGCTTTCTCCCTTTTGGCCTTCGTAATGCTCCTGCCACTTTTGTACGTCTTACTAGAGATCTTCTCCACGGGGTGACCAATACTTCTACATACATAGATGACATATGTGTTCATACTGAAGACTGGACGTCACACCTACTGAAACTTCGACATGTCTTCGACAGGTTGCGATTATTCGGTCTTACCGTCAAACCAACTAAGGTAGAGTTGGGCATGGAGGAAATTGACTTCCTAGGCCATACCATCTGCAGAGGCCAACTCAGAACAGACGAGAAAATAGTCACGAAAATTCTGAATTTGACTATGCCAACGACCAAGAAACAGGTCCGAAGTCTACTTGGTCTTGTAAACTACTATAGTAAATTTATTCCCAATCTGGCGGAAATCACCAGTGTTTTTTCAAATATTTTGAAAGCTTCGGCTAAATTAGATGTACAAGATGCAAAGTTAATTGGCTCATTGTCAAAATTGAAATATTTATTCAGTGTACCACCTATTTTGCGTTTACCTAATCAAAATCTTACCTATTTTCTCCACACAGACGCAAGTGCGATTTCCATATCTGGTATATTAGGCCAGTTTTACGACGGGAGGTTCCACCCTGTGATGTATGTAAGCCGTAAAATCAGCCCTGCTGAATCAAGATACTCAGCTTCTGAATTGGAGGGCCTCAGCGTAATCTATTGTGTGAGAAAACTGCATAGGTTTTTGCAGGTGCAGAGTTTGTAATCCAGTCCGACAACTCTCCCCTTGCGGTAATGCAGTCTGGCATCCCTCAAAACAACAGGATCTACAGATGGTCCTTAATATTGGCAAACTATGCCTTTACAATCCAACATTTGAAGGGATCATTGAACTCTTTGGCAGACATTTTAAGTAGACCTTCAAATATAGAGATACCTGAAGTACAGGAGAAGAGCGAAGATTTATCACCAGAAACAGTGACACTGTAGTTATGAATGAAATCAGTGCCGTGTGTGGTAAAAACTTACACTTTGAAGTGCGTTAATATCGCCAGTCGACTAAACTGTGAAAGATAAACAGTGCCATTATGAGGAAATGAACAGGCACATTAGTGATATCTCTACAACGCTAACACGTAGATAAGCAATAATTACATCGAGAGTGTTAGACGTGAACCTACAGAAACTAGTAGGGAACTTTATATATAACCACTATCCTGAAAGGAGAGCATATAAGACTGTGGTGAATTGAACTATGTTAGTACACTAGTCTACAAGGAACAGTGCTCGAACATTACACCGAACAGGACGACGTTAGAGTAGTTATATATAATTGTGATATGTATAGTACATTGGTTTTTTTTTAAACAGTGCGCATAACCTCATTGTGTATATTTATAATTGTATTGCAAATGTTCAAGTAAATATATGACATTATTTATGTTAGTTCATAGGTATAAGTCACCAACATTTACTTAAAAACCTCATTTAGATTAACACCTACGTTAGAAATGCAATTATTAGACATTACTTTATCACATCACCATGTAAACATAATCATTTATATATTAATTTGCTTAAAATATCATTTCTAAACTAACCCAATCATTGCAAAATTAATATCATTTCATTTAACAATATTACTATAAGGTAACTAACCCACTTTGCTTAAATGTAGTTAATTAATTAGGTTATTTCCCTTAGGTTAATCTAGGACAGCACACGAAATTACAATAACTTAATTAGATTAGTTAGTATCATATGATCGGTAACAAACCATCATCATAAACGTGTATAATATTTTGTATAGATATGACGCGTGCAAAGACATAGCACAGTCATGTGGCGTGAAAACTTGAACGATTCAGCCAAGTATTTATTGTAAATATGTAATGTTCATTTATGTAATATTATGAACCATATTTTAAAGACGAATGAATGTTTTAACATAAGTATGGTATGCAAGCGAATGAAAGATGTATAATAGGAGAGGAGTGAATGAAGACAAAGTAAACATTGAATGAGAGAGAGAGAGAGAGAGAGAGAGAGAGAGAGAGAGAGAGAGAGAGAGAGAGAGAGAGAGAGAGAGAGAGAGAGAGAGAGAGAGAGAGATTTAGCGGAATTTTTTTTCTCCGCGCAAATCGTCTTATTATGACTTGTCTGTGTCAATCTGTGTAACCAATGTGTTGTTCAGTTTTAAGTGTGTAACTGCTATACTTTAGAAATAGTAGTAGTAAATAGAGAAAGTACTTTGAGCATCTTAAAACGAAATTGTGGTCATAAATAAAGGTAACCGACATTTGTAGCCACAATAATCCGATTTACGGCGCTCGAAGTAATACATACATGTAGAATAGAAACGCATACACATGTTAGCAAGTTAATTACATTGTAGTTTAATGAATAACACGCAAACAAACAGGAAAACAAACACATAAAAGTTGCAGTCACCATTTATTTCAAAGAACGGTAACTCAAAACAGGGGACACAATAACTTCTTTAAAAAACCTGAATGTAACATTGAAAATATTTCTTCACAAACGGAAGTTTAAAGGTGAAGAGTAGAACATAGAGCATACGAGTTGGTACTGATATTATAGGGGAACATGAACATTTATGCTCATGTGTTGTTCTCGTAACAGAGACAACTTGTAGCGGGTTGTCATTTTGGGCAATTTGAGGACAGGTCGAGACATAAGTCAACGGGCAGAAGTCAAAGGACATAGGGTCAAACGACGGAAGCCAGGACATAAGTCATAAGACAACGGTTCCGGATCAATACAATTCCCAAGAATATAATAGAGGTATATCCAACTATAATGATGTGATGCACTACTCAATTAGCCGAGTGAATCAATATAACAGTGTGAAAAGGCAGAGAAGAGAATTTGTTCTATCCCCAGAAGAGATACGTAAACTTATGAGATCTTTGACAAAATTGGACAGCCAATTTTTCAGTGACCAATACGTGTTACATACAGGAGTTAAACGGTTGTAACACTACACACAGAGGAGAGGAGTGTGTCAAAGATCTACACGGGGGCTTAGAGAGTTAAGACGGAGCTATACAGAGAACACCAGGCAGGAGAGACACAGGCACTATATTTAACTTGACAACAGGACACACTCGTGTCAACTAAGAGGTAATTGAGTGCTTATGAGCGAGGGTTTCCCAAGAATATAGGGAACTCGCCTCTCGACGAGTAACTGGAGAATACCAGTTACTTTCGTTAACTGACCAAGCGTGCTTGCACGCAAACTCGCCAGCGCACGGAGGACTGAATGTCCGTGGTTCAACGCGCAATCAGAAGGTGCCTCAGACTGGGACAAGGACAGATAGAGAACGGACGTGTTCGCTAGGAACCTTATATAGTTATCAGCAATAGTGTTAGCTAGGCTTTAGATTCCAATTAGTTAATAGTATCATTATTTTCACCTCTTCAATGCATCTGTGAAACATACCATGTTGTTGATTATCCATGAAGTATTCCGCTCGCAGAGCTTGTGTGTAAATAGCTCTAAATAAAAATGTATCCTTTTGTAAACCACACGAGTTGTCACTTCGTGTAGTGTAAAAGAAGGGAATCCTTGTACGCCTGTCGCAAGTGAGTTGCATATATTACATATATTTGTGATAGATAATTTCAATTATGATAGCTGATTCACGGCCAAGCTCCAACACACGAAAATGAGAGAGGGAGGAATGAATGTTCTTCCTCTTGTCTTCATACGTTTGTGATGTGGAGAAGGAATGTGTTGCATGACTGATTAGCCTTGATGACAGGTTCAGCGTATTACACAGCTGTGATATACTCGAATCAAGTTGCACATTGACCATTATTACATCTAGCACTCTGATCGAACTGAAGTCAGGCTTCCCAGTCTATTGGGCAACTCCGCTCATCTGCACTGGTTGCCCTTCTTGTTGACACAAGGGTGTCCCGTTATCGCTATTTATAGCGATAGTGTCTCTCCTGTCTGGTCTCCTATCCTATTACGTCACTTGCTCTATTCTTATGCTCTATTTCAGCTCTTCTTAGAGCTTATAGCTTAGAGCTATCTCCTAAGTCTTTGACACGTATGAAGACAAGAGGAAGAACATTCATTCCTCCCTCTCTCATTTTCGTGTGTTGGAGCTTGGCCGTGAATCAGCTATCATAATTGAAATTATCTATCACAAATATATGTCTGTGAAATTAGCTATCATATAAGTAATTCTTTAATAAACAAAACACAATTATTTATTACTTCATGTATTACTATCTATAGGTGTGGGTAAGTGTAATTGTTGTCGCACATTGTTAAAAGTTTAACATAAGACCACCTTTTGTCTTTTATGAATGTCATGATTTCAGATTATTTTGTTAAACTGTTATATATATATATATATATATATATATATATATATATATATATACATGTGTGTGTGTGTGTGTGTGTGTGTGTGTGTGTGTGTATGTGTGTGTGTTTGTGTGTGTGTATGAGAGAGAGAGAGAGAGAGAGAGAAATTAAAAATAACAGGGCTGCATTCTCTCTCAATACCTATTTAACAGATAATGTAATGTCAGAATAGCCAATGAAGGAACAAATCAGTTTACGTTCATTGGCGAGAATTAAGACATGGCTGCATTATCTCCTCATGAGTGTTTCCATTCACTGCAAGATATGTAATGAGAAACATGAGAAATGACGAGACCAATGCTAATTTTGGATCCATTCATAAGTAGAAAAATCCAGTTCCACAACACGGATATGCAGATGGGAAGGAATGTTGTACCATCCTAAGATCAGATTAAATGAGGCAGACTGACATTAAATATTGGAGGCTTTCATATACATTGTTCAACTGACACATTTTGATGTTTGCAGATTCAAGATAATTGCATTTCTTGTTTGATGTTATCAAACACCCGATCAGGATTACGTGAAGCCATGGGTGCAGGTGGTGGATGAAGTTGAAGTGCAGCCAACAGATAGTTGTAGGTTATGGTCTCCCGCTTCACGACGGTAGGCAGAGGATCTCGTTTCTGGGAGACAATGGCTAAGGTCATCGACCAGTATGGTCACTGCTAGGAAGGAAAGCAATGGCAAACTACCTTCTTTACAGAAGCCAAGAATATCATGTACTGCAGTCTTATCGATAATCAGAGAAACGGCGTAAATGGGTGCTCCATAGGATCAGCCTCGCCCGGTAGGGGTAGTCATGTGCACCAGGTGACTCCAGACCGTAAGGAGGCTACTAAATGCAAAAGAATATCAACATTGAAAGTAGGAAATTGGAATGTAAGAACTATGAGTGGGGATGGAAAATTTGATAACATTAAGAATGAAATGAGAAGATTCAATATTAACATGTTAGGTATATGTGAGACCAGATGGACAGGAATTGACATTATAATATCTGAGGAATATAGAATAATCTATTCTGGTGGAGAGAAACAACAGCAAGGAGTAGCAGATATAATGGATACAGAGAGAACAAAATCGATCAAAGGATATTGGACTGTTATCAGACAGAATGTTAGTGGTGAAGTTGAGTGGAAGACCTTTTGATGTCAACGTCATAAGTTTATGCACCAACAGCAGACAGTAGTGATGACAGCATTGATGAATGTTTACAATGATTTAAAGAAAGCCTTCAAGAAATGCAAACATTCTGAAGTAAATATCATATTGGGTAACTTGAACGCCAAAGTCGCAAAAACTATACCAAGCGCAGACTGTTACAGCGACCATAGAAGAATCTTAAGCAGTTTACATATAAAATTAAAGAAAGACAAATTCTCAATGAGAAGCACACAATTTGATCTACAGGCACTGACGAGTGAGAAAATAAAAGATAAATTCAACGTAGAGGTAAAGCACAGATTCCATGCATTGTCCGATATGGAAATACTATTTCAAGACGTCAGTGACCAATAGGAAATATTAAAGAAATCAGTCAACCAAGCTGCAGAAACAACAATCCCAAAAATAAAAATAATAGAACGCAAGAAATGGATGACGGAAGGCATCTTAAAACTCATGGACGTATAAAGAAATAACAAAAGTTACAAGGCAAAATATGAAGAGATTCACAGGAAAATTAGGAAGCTATGCAAAGAGGCAAAAGAAACATGGCATGAGGAGAATTGCAAGCAAATTGAAAACCAACACAACACCAGGAATACCAAATTAATGCACAAAAGAATTAATGACATCACTAACAAAAGAACACACATACACATCAACGGGATCGCCTAAAAACCAAAGATGGCAAAATCATAATAGAAAAAGATCAGATTTTACATGCGTGGTCAGATTATGTGAAAGACCTTTATGATGATACAAGAGAAGAACAATATGATTATCGGAATAATAATGAAAGACCATCAATTTTGAAGATGGAAGTTCAGAATGCTCTTAACCACATGAAAATTGGCAAGGCCCCGGGTACAGATACAATCACAATAGAAATTATCAATGCCTTAGAAGAATATGGAATAGACCAAGTCACCAGACTGCTGAACGCAGTATACGATACTGGAGATATACCTCCTGAATTATGTAATTCTATATTTATTGCATTCCCGAAGAAATCAGGAGCCTTGAAATGCGATCAACATCGAACAATTAGTATAATGAGCCACATCACGAAGATTCTGCTGAGAATTATTATGCAAAGAGTTAGGAAGAAAATACAACCTGAAATAGGAGAAGAACAATGCGGGTTTGTAGAAAGCAAGGGCACAGTAAATGCTGTGTATATACTGAGAACAGCAATTGAAAGTTATATTAAAGTAAACAAAGATCTATATCTTTGCTTTATTGACTACACACAGGCTTTCGATAAAGTGAGACATGTCGACACGATAAGGATGCTTGAAGATCTACAAATTGATGGAAAAGACATTAGACTTGTAAAAAGCATATATTGGAAACAACAAGCTGCCATCAGAATTGATAACGATGTAGGTCAATATCAACCTATTACAAGAGGTGTGAGACAGGGATGTGTAATGTCTCCAGATTTGTTTTCCCTGTACAGTGAAAATAGTTTCAAAATATAGAAGATATGGAAGGAAACAACATTGGGGGACGATACAATAATAACATTAGATATGCAGATGATACAGTCTTAGTTAGTTAGTTAGTTAGTCGACAGATCATCCTCAATGCACATCGAACCATTCAGTCCATAAGTGCTCAGATCCCCTCCTCAGCAAATCCCGCAACGTGTAGCGGCTAACGACGCCAGTTCTGTGTTGGTTTATCAATCTTCTTTGGCTTCCTGCGTAGTGTTCTTGTTTGGCCACCCCTCTTTTAATTTGCTGCTCTCGCAGTCTGGCCATTGTTGTAGATTCACAGTCATCACTTGGTTCTCGCAAAAGTCTTACTTCTCGTAGAGCATTCAGAATGTCGGCCTGGTCCATGGCGCGTCCGCCCTCCACAGTAGCCTCACCTGCGAGCTTGTCAGCCCGCTCATTTCCTTGTACTCCCGCATGCCCTGGCACGAAGATGAAACTAATCTTTGCCAGCCGAGACCGCTCTAGAGGCAGCAACCATTCTCTTCGGATCGACCCCTCCTCTATCCTCTTGATCATGTTCATTGAGTCGCTAAGGAAACAAGCCCTAGTGAATGTCTGTGTCTCGAGCCGTGTTATTGCTTTACTTAGTGCCATGACTTCCATGGTCAGGCTACTTGTGGTTTCAGTGAAAGCACCAGAGTCCTCCTTCACAATTCTCCCTCCGGCAAGAGGTGCCCCATGAGCTTCTCACATGTCGGACGACCGACCCATCTGTGTAGATGACCGCGTCACTGTCTAGCGAATTCTCGAAAATCAAAGCTTGTACTTCAGCCTCAACAGCAGCCGGATTTTCTTGTCTGCATTTTCTATCTAGTTGGATGCAAACTGAAAAGGATGTGCAGAAGTCTGTTGGCACTTGCACCCACTCCTCACCAGGTTCTAAGTCCTCAAGTGAACACACCTGTTGAAGAATGTCTTCGGCTTGACCCATCCACGCCCCGTCCTCTTTTTAACCTGCTGCCCTTCACCTTCCTAATTTCACTATGCAGTGGATGTTGTGTGTTTGAGTTAATTCTGAGGTAGGCGCGTGCCCTGCAACCTTTTATTCTCTCTTCAATGGTTGGAAAATCAAGAAGGTAGCGCATCGCCCTGCATGCTGTATCTCTTGTACATCCAAGAATAATGAGCATAGCTTCATTCTGTATGTCCATCCTTTCTATCTGCTTATGGCTGAGAGTCAGGATTGCCATTGCATACTCCAAAACAGACATGACCAGCCCCTCGTACAGAAGACATAGATGGCGCTGCTCACAGTTTGCTGCCGCCATCACCCGCATCGCTGCCAAACCCCGCTTGGCCTTAATTATCACCTGGTCTATGTGCACATTATAAGCAAGGCTTCGATCAAACCGTATCCCCAGGTAATTCATTGCCTGCGTTCTTTCCACCGTCTCCACAACGTCAGTGATGATACAGTCTTGATTGCAGACAATGAAAAGGACCTGCATAATTTAGTAGATGCGGTTGTTGCGCACAGTGAACAACTAGGGTTAGAACTGAATATTAAGAAGACACAGATTATGGTCGTCACTGGGAGGAAGGAAATACCAAAATGTGATATACGAGTAAATGGGCATATTCTTAAGCAAGTGAATCGATACAGTCACCTCGGCACAGTCATAACATCTGATGGTAGATGCTTGAAGAGATCAGAACAAGAATTGCCATTGCGAAGGTATCCATTTGCAAGATTAACAACATATTGACCAATAAAGAGATATCAACTGAAACGCAAAAAAAAGAGTGTTGATGTGCTACATAGAACCTATACTTTTATGTGGTTGTGAAGCGTGGACAATGAGCAGTCAAGTTGAAAACAGTTGATGGCTGTGGAAATGTGGTTTCTGAAGAAAATACAAAGAATACCATGGACAGACAGAAAAACCATTGAACAAGTCCTTCAAGAAACAAATGAAGATTGTAAACTGTTAGAGTCATTAGACGTAGACAATCAACATTTTGTGGGCATGTAATGAGAAGAAATGAATTGGAGAACTTGGTGACAACTGGCAAGATTGAAGGGAAGAGACCAAGGGGAAGACCGAGAAGTATATACCTGGATGGCTTAGACACGTGGCATGGTCGAGACAAGAACACGAAGCTGATCCACGACTCTGGTGATCGAGTGAGATGACAGAACATGACCGCCCACTATTATAGGCATGGCACATGATGGATGGATGGTTATCCAATTTTCCGTCTTCGCGTAAATGACGAACATTCCATGCTGCTAATTTCAGTGTTCCTGTCCTTTTCTTGTGACGTTCTGTAATTTGACGAATCATGATAGACTAGGAGTCTTTAAAGAAGGTAGTTTACCGTTGCTTTCTTTCCTGGCAGTGACCATACTGGCTGGAGACCGTAGCCATTGTCTCGTTAAAGAGATCTTCTGCTTATCGTCGCGAAACTTGAGAATATAACAAACAACTATCTGTCGGCCGCGCTCAACATTCAATCCACTGCCTGCCTTCCGTGGTTTCTAGTGAAAACTTCCCAAATCGGATGCGAAAAACAGTGCATCTCCCCTAAAAAAAAACAACAACAGCGTCCTCTTAAAAAAAAACCCACCTTTATACCGTCGTCATTTTAACGGATACATAATACCAGTAATAAACACACGCCAAAGCCACACAAAGAAATCTGGCTAATACAATAACTCTGTAGGCCATGTTGTCACTTAAAGTGACAATTCCATTGAGATGGACAATTTTAAAAACGGTTCGAACTATCAGGTCTCATAGACTTTAAAAGGTATAAAGAAATATTATGGAATGTAAAGATAACCAGCGCTCAACTGATCACATCACTTTAAAAGTTTTACATAAATATCACTAGTAGTTGCAAATGTATATATTGGAAGTAAATAGAAAAAAAAAATAGGGCCATATTATTTTCTGTATCAACAGCTCGAAAACGTACATTTAACTCAGGTCGAGCATTGTTTCAGCTTGTAAATGATCACACAATGTACTTGCTGTCATTGATACGATTTCAGACTTTTATGTGGCTGTCAAAATGTTCTATATATCTTTAAATAAACAAACAGCTAAAATATGTAATCAACTGTATTACGGGCCCAAACATGAAGTAAAGAATAGTTAAACTGTAATCTCTGTGTGTTACAGGGCCCACACATGAAGCAAAGAATAGTTAAACTGTAATCTCTGTGTGTTATAGGGCCCAAACATGAAGCAAATAATAGTTAAACTGTAATCTCTGTGTGTTACAGGGCCCATACATGAAACAAATAATAGTTAAACTGTAATCTCTGTATGTTACAGGGCCCATACATGAAGCAAATAATAGTTAAACTGTAATCTCTGTATGTTACAGGGCCCATACATGAAACAAAGAATAGTTAAACTGTAATCTCTGTATGTTACAGGGCCCATACATGAAGCAAATAATAGTTAAACTGTAATCTCTGTATGTTACAGGGCCCATACATGTAGCAAATAATAGTTACACTGTTACCTACTATGTATGCATTCAGAGTCGGCTAGGGATGGTTGACAGCTTTAGCTGTAGAATCCGAGCAATCATAATCAAGTATACACAGGACTTGCCTTCAGTTGTTTAAGGGCAATTGCTCTGTTTGGAGACAACAGGCAGAAGATGGAGAGGGAATAGCTTTCCGATGTCGTGAGCTGAGCATAATAATATATCAGTTAATTTCAGAGTGATTTAGGCAGGTTGTTTTCACTGATGGACATCCCCGGTGTAGAACATGGCATATTTACACTTGCAGGTAGAACCACACAACTAGACATTTCACGATGTATAGGTTCAGTATCCGCACAGAAACACAATGAGAAACAAACACAGAAACGCTATGAGAAACAAACACAGAAACACTATGAGAAACAAACACAGGAAAAGCCACACAAAAGAATCCGCGGTAGCGCAGTAGCTAGCATCCTGGCCTGTCGGCCGTAGGTCACGTGTTCTTACTTCCTTGTAGAAGGAGATTGTGAAAATGGCTTTGGCTGTCAGGTCGGCCTATCCATGAATGGGAACAGGGGAATATTATGGAAAGTAAAGCTATCTGGCGTTCTAGTGACTACATCCCTCATTGTGTGTATATTATATAAAGTAAAGCCAGCCGTTCTAGTGACCACATCCCACATTGTGTATATATTATATAAAGTAAAGCCAGCCGCCGTTCTAGTGATCACATCCCAAATTGTGTGTATATTATATAAAGTAAAACCAGCCGGCGTTCTAGTGACCAAATCCCACATTGTGTATATATTATATAAAGTAAAACCAGCCGGCGTTCTAGTGACCAAATCCCACATTGTGTATATATTATATAAAGTAAAACCAGCAAGCGTTCTAGTGACCACATTCCACATTGTGTGTATATTATATAAAGTAGAGCCAGACGGCGTTCTAGTGATCACATACCACATTGTGTGTATATTGTATAAAGTAAAGCCAGCCGTTCTAGTGACCACATCCCACATTGTGTGTATATTATATAAAGTAGAGCCAGACGGCGTTCTAGTGATCACATCCCACATTGTGTGTATATTATATAAAGTAAAACCAGCCGGCGTTCTAGTGACCAAATCCCACATTGTGTATATATTATATAAAGTAAAACCAGCAAGCGTTCTAGTGACCACATCCCACATTGTGTGTATATTATATAAAGTAGAGCCAGACGGCGTTCTAGTGACCACATCCCACATTGTGTGTATATTATATAAAGTAGAGCCAGACGGCGTTCTAGTGACCACATCCCAAATTGTGTGTATATTATATAAAGTAAAATCAGTCGGCGTTCTAGTGACCAAATCCCACATTGTGTATATATTATATAAAGTAAAACCAGCAAGCGTTCTAGTAACCACATCCCACATTGTGTGTATATTATATAAAGTAGAGCCAGACGGCGTTCTAGTGATCACATACCACATTGTGTGTATATTGTATAAAGTAAAGCCAGCCGTTCTAGTGACCACATCCCACATTGTGTGTATATTATATAAAGTAAAGCCAGCCGTTCTAGTGACCACATCCCACATTGTGTGTATATTATATAAAGTAAAGCCAGATGTTCTAGTGACCACTTCCCACATTGTGTGTATATTATATAAAGTAATCCCAGCCGACGTTCTAGTGACCACATCCCACATTGTGTGTATATTATATAAAGTAAAGCCAGCCGGCGTTCTAGTGACCACATCCCACATTGTGTGTATATTATATAAAGTAAAGCCAGCCGTTCTAGTGACCACATCCCACATTGTGTGTATATTATATAAAGTAAAGCCAGCCGTTCTAGTGACGACACCACACATTGTGTGTATATTATATAAAGTAAAGCCAGCCGTTCTAGTGACCACATCCCACATTGTGTGTATATTATATAAAGTAAAGCCAGCCGTTCTAGTGACCACATCCCACATTGTGTGTATATTATATAAAGTAAAGCCAGCCGTTCTAGTGACCACATCCCACATTGTGTGTATATTATATAAAGTAAAGCCAGCCGTTCTAGTGACCACATCCCACATTGTGTGTATATTATATGAAGTAAAGCCAGACGTTCTAGTGACCACATCCCACATTGTGTGTATATTATATAAAGTAAAGCCAGCCGTTCTAGTGACCACATCCCACATTGTGTGCAGGTTGATCTAAACATGTGGAGCTAGCACCATATACCTAACAAACCTTAACGTTTGAAGAAAGGATCTTCATATTGAAAACTACACGCAAATATCTCCAGTCCTGCCTGTTGTGTAAATAGTTTGGCTGTTGTGTAAATAGTTTGTCAACATATAATACATTGTTTTGTTTTTACTTTGTTTCTACTACACCACTTGGAAAAAAAAAAACTGTAGGCCGTAAGTAAATATTATTTTTATTGTCAGTGTTGTGATTTGAGAGTAGTTTGTAAATCACCAAATGGGAAGGTAACATCAGTAACATTAGATATACGGATGATACGGTATTGATTGCAGACAATGAGCAGGATCTGCAATATTTAGTAGATACAGTTGTTGCACACGGTGAACAACTAGGGTTAGAATTACATTGGAAGAAGTGACATACTATGGTTGTCACTAGGAAGAACGAAATACTACAATGTAATATACAAGTAAATTGGAATATTCTAAAACAAGTTAATAGGTACAATTATCTGGGAAAAGTCATAACATCTGATGGGAGATGCCTTAAATAGATTAGAACAAGATTCGCCATGGCGAAGGTAGTCTTTTGGAAGATGAAAAACGTTCTGACCAATACAAAGATGTCATTTGCAACGAGAAGAAGAGTGTTGAGGTGCTACATAGAACCTGGCAATGAATGAATCACCCAAAATAAACGAGAAGTAGATTGTGAGCTTTACTAAAACACGACTACAAGAGACAAATTGGAGGTTGCGGCCAAAGCCTTCGTCAGCACAGGACAAACAAATACAAACCAACACAAAACTACATGAAACACACTATGACAATATTAAACTATTAAACTAATTAAAATTAAATGTACTCATCTGAATTCTGTGTCCTGGCTTGGAAAGTCTGACACGCGTAGGGCGCCAGTGGATCAATAGACCGGATGTATGGTACACGGGTCAAAGGTCAAGCGGGAGGGGGAGTGGGGATGGAGACGCGCCCATGTGTGCGGAAAAGTGAAATTTGAGACCGGCAAAGATGTTACGGTCGCAGATGACAATTAGCAATTATCGTTAAGCGCTCGAAACACCGCTGCGGAAACCTATATAGTGTTAGTATACACAGAGGGGCATGAGTGGCGGTCGTTCAGAAAAGGATGGCAAAACACCGAACGTAAATCCGCCAAGAGAGTTGACTAATGTCATACAAAGGATCTGCACGTACCCAGATGGTGGACTGTAAGCTAGGGGTGGGAGGGGTGGGGTGGGGGGTTAAATGAAGCTGTGTTGGACATTAAGGCCGTGAGGGGAGAGTGTGCCCAACTGGAAGATGAGACGGTGTTCCAATGTCTTCCGATCCCGTTCGTGGGATGCGCATGATTTGATGGCCGTGACCTGTATGTCGGCTACGCCATGGTGGTCAGGACTGTTGAAATGCATGGATACTGGTTTACTGACGTTGCGACTGATGCATGAGAAACCCTCACGGATGTGGAAGGTCGTCTTAGGGAATGTCAGACTCTGGGTTTGAAGTACGTATGGATAGGTCTTGCAAACCGATCGAAGACACGCCACCGTGTCAGGAAGAGACTGGTGAGGTTGGGGTAGCCTGCTATGGACCAGCACATCTCTGAGGTTACGATCCCGCTTATATGCCACCAGAGGAGCCTCTGAGAAGACATCACTAGTGGTCGGGTCCGCCCGGAGAATGGATAGGTGTTTAAAAAGGATATTCTTGGCAGTAATATTGTGGGGATGATAAGTAAGTGAGAGGACAGGTCTATTGTTTCGTGGTTTTGGCCTGGAGGAGAGAGCCTCAGTGCGACTGATAGACTGGCAGCGGTACATAGACATAGAACCTGCGCTTGTGTATTGATGTGAAGCGTGGACAATAAGCAGACAAGTTGAAAAACATCTGTTGGCTGTGGAAATGTAGTTTCTGAAGGAAATACAATGGACAGACAGAAAAACTAATGACCAAGTCATAGAAAGACAAGTGAAAACTGTAAACTGATTAGAGAAATTAGACGGAGACTGTCACAAATTTTGTCAGGTTATGAGAAGAAATAAGTTGGAGAATTTGGTGACAACTGGCAAGATTTAAGGTGAAGAAAACAAAGGGACGGAAGAGAAGTAAATACCTGGATGGCTTGTCCACGTGGTATGGTCGAGACAAGAACACCGAGCTGATCCACGACTGTGGTGATCGCGCCAGACGGCGAAACATGACCGGTCACGCTTACCGGCATGATGATGATGATTGTATGCCTGTCACAATGTTTTCATATGTTGTAACAACATCAACAACAGGCGGTTGGACAAACGAAATAATCGTAAACATCTGTACAATAAAAGACAGTAACACTTGTTCAACTAAATATGTCTTTTCTTTGGTTCACTCGCCCTGAACTCAAGCCTAGTCCATACGCCTGCTACTACTTCTATCGCATTGGACTGCTCTTTGCATGTGGCATTAGTTTTCTCTTTTACCAGTGTCCTTCGCCATCAGGCGACCCAACTCCGAATTCAGAGGTAGTTGTAATTTACGTCCCCAAGTCAGGGACGAGAAGTCAACATTTTAGTGATTAATTAATTTTAGTGAAAATTAGTGATTAAAAGAAAGTTCCCACCCCTGGACTACCAGGAGAAGAAACAACAGTTACATTGATGACATCATCGCTCTCGGACAATTAGCATATAGCAAAACGCTGTAACAATTCCATAACAAGAAGAAAGGGCATTTTTCTGACAGGACACAGGAACCAGTAACTGCGTCTTCACCCTCATCGACATTAGTATATAGATCTACATTCTTGTTTTGTAGACTGCAGCAAGGACGTCGACTGTGTTTAGCATGATAAATTGTGGGAGAAATGGAAATGCAAGCATATGTGATTCACTTAACTGAATCAGTTGGTCTTGAACAATAAGCTGCTGCAAGAAAAGCGCGTCAAAAAGCTGACACATTTCACTTTAGAACATGAGAAATAAGACATTGCTGCAGTTTTGTGTGTGCTGTACCTATACAGTATCGCTGCAGCATATATGATAAAGAAAATAAGAAACAATGATATCAGTGAACATTATGGAGAATTCAAAATGTGTGGAAACCCAATTCCAGAACTCAGACATGTATGTGACATGATTTTCCTTGCAAATAATTCTTAGAAATCGGAAGAGTTAATCTTTTCTGGGAAAAGATACACCGATGTTGAAAATCTATTTTCAAACTGAAAAAGAAACTAATACTGTCCAAAAAACGAAACAACACATTTATGTCAGGTTCAACTGAGGCACTTGACTGGGATAGTCGGGAGGGGGGGGGGGGGGAGGGGGGGGGGGGGGGGGTGCCATGGCTGTGTTTCAAATGGGGAAATTTGAGAGAGTACCATGTAAGCGAACACACAAAGTTTCCAAAGCAGACATTTGGATACAGACATTGTGAACTGCAACTTAACGAATTAAGCTGAGGCTATTTGAAAGCGAATACCATAAGCGCTTATGGCAATGTTTCAAGGGATACAGATCTACACGGAACAGTGTGAGCGATCAAACCATAATTTCAAATAAGACACATTGACTGGACATACTCGCCGTCCATACCGATATTTCAAGTGAGACAAACAGACATTGAAAACTGTCAGCATCCATGAGAAACTTTACCGATTGCCGTCAGAATGTCACATGAAATGATTTGGCAGATCACATTGTGTGTCAATCTCTTGATGAAATAAGGCATTTTTGCATGAAACACAATGAAATAGTGTCAAAATATCAAATGAGATATAATCACGACCAGGTTTAAGATGTGAGACAGTTTGATAGAGAGCAATGTGAGCGCCAAAGTCAACGTTTAACCTGAATCGTAACCACGTGACTGGGATTAGTGTGAGTTACAGCGTCAAGGCCCCAGTTGAAAAAAAAAAAATGACATAGTAATCAGTGACTTTCTACTTTCCAAACTAAAGATAAATATAGTATAAGCTATCATATGAGTATTTCTTGAAATTTTTTTTTTTTTGTTTTTAATTCGCATATCCTTTATAGGACATCGCTGTCAACAGTAGCACCTGTCAGCTGTATGTTGATCTCTTGGCAAGATTACGCTCAGTAGTTTGCCATTGCTTTCTGAGCGGCCGGCTCAGTTAATCCGCAAGTCACCAGCGGGTGTCGAACCGCTTTCAGCTCTCTCCCGCTACGAGACTCTGCGTGATAAACCTGATTACGGAGAAAGTATTGTAACCCCTCGACCAGAGAGACCAACAATTCTTGAATATACAAAACAAATTTGTTTATTACTTCTTTTATTGCAATCTCTAAGTTTGAGTAAGTGTAATTATAGTCGAACATTGTTAAAAGTTTAACATAAGACTACCTTCTGTCATTTGTGAATTGTATGATTTCAGATTATTTTGTTAAACTAATAACTAATATATATATATATATATATATATATATATATATATATATATATATATATATATATATATATATATATATATATATATACTAGCTGCCGGCCCGGCTTCGCCCAGGCTCTGGCGGGGATCTATCTATCTATGTATCTATCTATGTATCTATCTATGTATCTATCTATGTATCTATCTATGTATCTATCTGTGTATCTATCTGTCTGTCTGTCTGACCCGGCCCGGCTTCGCCCAGCTCCTGGTGGGGAACAACTCATTTAATTCATATAAGTAGTCATATAAGCTCCCGTTCCCGATCTATCTATCTATCTATCTATCTATCTATCTATCTATCTATCTATCTATCTATCTATCTATCTATCTATCTATCTATCTATCTATCTATCTATCTATCTATCTATCTATCTATCTATCTATCTATCTATCTATCTATCTATCTATCTATCTATCTATCTATCTATCTATCTATCTGTCTGTCTGTCTGTCTGTCTGTCTGTCTGTCTGTCTGTCTGTCTGTCTGTCTGTCTGTCTGTCTGTCTGTCTGTCTGTCTGTCTGTCTGTCTGTCTGTCTGTCTGTCTGTCTGTCTGTCTCTCTGTCTGTCTATGTATGTATGTTCGGCCCGTTCCCGTTAAAAATATAGATAGAATAGAAGAATAGATAGAAAATATGATTGGAAGAGATCTATCTAAAGTAAGCTTGTAGTCATTGCCTCGAAGTGCCTACACCGGCAACCGTCGAGGTATCAACTCGTAATAATGGAAAACAGCAACGAAGGACGAAGAATTAAACTTGCGTCCTTACCTTGAATACAATGATAATCAACGGCAAAAGTCAAGATATCAAAACGCTACCAGAAGTTTATTCCGTAGCAGACATGTGAACATTAAACTCACGCAGACCTGTAGGTTGACCCCTATAGACAGGGTCGGCACCTACTTTACTAATCCACCGATGAGTGTTCAGTCTACTGCGCTCTGCTTGAAGCCCTAATCCACTGATTCCATTTAAGCTGTAATTCCACTCTAGGTTTTTCCGCCCGGTTACTTCACTGCGGTGTCATCATCAACAGATCCCTCTCCTGACTCATAGCTGTCTCACGCTCATATCATCGCGTCCAGAGGTCACCTCACACAGATCCTTTGAAACACGTCCTTGTTCGAAATCACAATCACAGCGTCTCCCGTTGCTTTCCAATTACGTTGTCCACATTCTCCTTGGATTCCTTTGTTGACGTCCACTTTCGTGTCCGAGTGGGGAATTCCCATTTTCCAATTCATACTTTTCTTGGTGGGCCGTGCCGCCGTATGGCATAATGCCCCCTCCCAGATAAAAAAATGTGTAACATTTTTTTCCTTTTAACTATATGTGTATAAATATATTGTATAATCACAACTAACTACAACTATAATAACAACAGACTAATACTTGGTTGTCCCCCTTATCTACCCTAAAAAAATATAAAGTTATACGCCGGGCACGCCCACCTGTCCAAACCCCACGTTGGACGTCGTGTGGCTGATCATGGGGAATCAGACCAACTAATAAACATATTAGTCCCTACCTTGTCTTAATAGACAAGTGTGTCCTAGCTCTAGGTACTACCATGAGTTTCGGACGAGGGTAATAATGGGGTTTCCAAGTAGATCATCCTCATTGTTGATTATCGCTGCTGTTATTATTGTATACTCCATATATTTTCCTTCTTACAATTTTTCCATCTGTGGGTAGGGTGACATGTGCTCCACGAGAATCCTCAGAGATATTTTTACTTTTGTGGATATGTTGAGAGCGATGACTGATTTTTTATGGATCTTAATGTGATAATGACACGCAATACAATTAATTCAACTAGAGATTCATTCTAATGACTTAACCTTCTAATCAAATACTTTCCCGAACAATGATTAACCCTATAACCATACTATAATATTTCAATTAATTAATACTTAATTAACTAACATTTGTTATTTAACCACAGAATCATAACATTTAAATTAAAATGTTCACTGTCAATAAGTTCACTTCACAGTTACAATACTTGTATGCTCGAATCCGTGTCCGAATAACCAATGTTTGAACAACCGATCGATCACACATTGAGTAGGTACTTCCCATGGCGTAGTTATTCATTCTCTGTCAATATGGAAAAATTGCCACCAAGTGTATCCATATTTAACTATATCACATCTTACATTACATTATATATTTTTTCAATTAATGTAACATTGTTATTCAATAAGGTGCGTTTTGAATTTATGTTTATTAAATTTTCTAACACTCATAAAAGAACAGAACATTAAATATAATTTAAAGAACTTATAACATAGATCTGTTCCTCTATTAATTATAATCGACTGAGAATGTCTCTGATTGACTGATTAAAATCTTGCAGACATAGAGTTTTGAAGAATCATACCTATAAAAGATTCAAGACATCTAAAAAAAATTAAATCAGGAATATAATATTCAACAAGAATAAATAAACCAAATAATTTATTAAGTTCTCTAATAAGATATAGTTAAGAAAAATTATCTGGAGAATAGATAACCGAAATATTTCACTACACTATTAAGTGTAGAGCTATGATATAGTCTGAACACTTTGAACAAGTATAGATTTAGATCCAAGAATTTTTTTTGAATTCTAAGTAATAAAACTGTAAATGTGTCTGTAATGTACTATGTGTAAATATGAAGTTCATTCGCTTTCATCCCATTTTATTTTCCTTTATTTATTTCTTTCAGTCTTCTTTTTATTTACTTTCGTTCTCTTTTTTTTTCTCTTTTCTTTCTTACATACTTATGGTGTTTTTGTACTGTATGCATGTTACTATTTGTAATTTTCAACTTTGTTGACTTGAACATTGTCATAGTTTTCACTTGTATATATATTGACAATAGAGTATGTTTGATTAATTTATAGCAGACAAAAGCCAAGTAAATAAAGTATGCATTAACCAATGCATTTGTTTATTGTAATTTTGTTTGTTATTATTGGCTTGTGTGTAAATTTTCTTGAGTGATTGAATGACTGTATTTTTATTCGCAATATCATCAATATATGCCTTTGTTTGTGAGGCTGTGTTTGTGACTATGGATGTAACCTGATATAAGGTCAATTTAAGCCAACTCAACATGTTTGTCATAAATATGGTTACAACATCCCATTTTATCTGTTGTTTGTAACTATTGTGTTTAACTTTTGTTCTATTTGTGTGTGCCACACTGTTGTTATTACCAGTCAGTTGAACTTTTAATGAATGTGTAATTCTTTCTTCTTGTGATACGTGGGTTTGTGTTGTTGTGAGTATCACATCAGGTTTGCGTTCTATAGTTTGAGCGTAATCTTTGACATCAGCGATGTTACCAATTATCAACCCAGCACATGGGTTTGGTAGTACTGCTGCGCACACTCGACCTTTATAGTATGGGCATTTTATGCTGACCCATGCAGTTTTGTACATTTCTATTGTACCCCCAAATGTCCTGCACTCAATACTCTTACCTGTATAATCACTTTCTCTTATGAGTTTGTGATTAACACCTGTAATATCGGACCCTGTGTCTCTAAAACAGGTTGTTGGTAAACCATTAACCAACGCTTGGTGTATCGTCAGAGTACCTTGACGAGTGTATGCTGCATTTGCTTCGTGGATATGTCTCTTGTTGGCTGATGTCGGTTCATCATCACTATTATGACCTTCTTTACCTGTTTTGTTATTGTATGACTCTATAATGGCTGCGTGTGTGTCCTCTAGATCATCTGAATCGCTACTACAGCTAGACAACACATATGCGATACTCGCTTCTTTCCAGGAATTTCTCATCGGACAAGACCTGCTAGTATGTCCGTACGCCCGACACGAGAAGCATTTTATACTTCTCTTGAATGAGTCATACTTACTTCTCTTCTTAGCAGTAATGTCTTTTAAGTAAGCTGTATAGCCTGGGTGACGATCACACATTTCTAAGTTACCATGAGACAACTTACAGTATTGGCATCTGGTGAAGTGCCCCTTCCTTGGTCTGTCTCCCTCTCTGTTATAAGGACTATTTCTATTGCTATTGCTACTAAATTTTCTAAACTTACCATTGCTTCTCTGGAATTTGGCACTTGCTCCTATCACCAGTTCAGGTTGAGTACAGTTGGCAAACACGTCTCTATGTGCTTTAAAATAAGACTCACCTTTAGCTTCCATCTCAGTCATATTCTTACATTTATTCTCAATTAGGAATACAGCCATAGGTTCTGGTATAGCAGATAGAAGTCTATCTCTGATTATTAAATCTCTGACTTTTTCATAATCAGAACAAATATCAGCGGCCTTACACCATTTATCAAAACTTGAAGACATTTCAGAAGCGAAATCAAGAAACGTTTGGTTCGATTTCGGAGTAAGTGTTTTAAATTTCGTACGTAAACCCGATTCGTCCAAAGAAAAATGTGACAGAACACGATCGCGCATATATTTATAGTTTGTACGCAAGTCCTCAGGAATCAGTTCTATCACTTTTAACGGCTCTAACGCGAGGTGACGGTGAAATAGTATCGGTACGTCCTTCTCTGGTACCTTGTAGTACTTTACGAGCACTTCGAAATTAGTTATCCACGAACTAACCGAATCACCTCGTTGGAAATTCCTGAATAGACCTTGGTACTTTTTCACAGGATCGTTCTGTTTAGCAAGCATTTTCTCTCGTTCAATCTCAGCTTCATGTTCCATCTCAAGTGTCTTGACCTTTAGGTTACCTTCAACCTCTTTGTCCTTCCAAAGTGTCTCTGTTGCAAGCCTTTCCTTATCAAATGCCAATTGTTTCTCTTTAATCTCAGTTTCTGCGGCTATCTGTTTTTACTTCAATTGCATCTCCATAATTAACTTCTCTTTATCTGCTGCTATCCTTTCGCGTTCCAAAATTATCTCATTTATGTTTGATAGCCATCTCTTTTTCTTTCAGTTCTCTCTCAAGAGCCATCTGCAGTTGTTTGGTTTCTTTCTCTGCTGCTAGTCGTTCCTGTCGCTCCTCCTTCTGACGTTGTTTCTCTTCTTTTTGATGCTCACTGAACTCATGTTTAGCCCAACTCCTAAGTTCAGCACCAGTTAAACCAGTCTTCTCACCGAATTCCATGATTTCTTGTAGTGTAGACATCTTGTCCTACCTGTAAAATGAGCTATCTAGCTGAAATAAATAGCGAAGTGGCAAGAGAAGAAAAGACTCGACAAATTTGCAATAAGGTTCTTCGCGGAACGGAGTAGTTATTGACTTAAATAATAAGTCCTGTGGTATCAACGTCGACCCAAAATATCAACTTAATTAACACGAATACTGTCACGTTGACGACCACCTAAGAATATATCACTCAAAATATACGATAATTATACGAACCGTGACATATGTAATAATTATGGGAAAATATGTTCAATATAAGGAATATAAATATATAAGTACAGCGGACCAACACTAATACTGACAAAAGACGATTGACGTAAGACGAAAGTACATATTTTCATTCATAAAAGACAAAATTAATATTCTTGAAATTTAAGTGACAACACGATAAATACTTTTTATACTACTCACAATTGCGATACTCTTATAATGAATGAAATATATGTAAACCACATGAATAATGTGAGAATACGTTCAATATAAAAAATATATATATGACACTAGATAATTAATAGTCACAGTAGACGATTAACGAGGGACGAAAATACCAATCATTGTTTAAACACGACAACTAAAACTTTCAGACTTAGATTCAACATAACATACTACTGACTTATCATACAAAACAAACGGTTGTTAATTTATAATAAATTTTGACATAATTGAAAATACGACACCTTATTAAACTTTAAAAAAAAATCAATGTCACACCAATTGACAATTACAACAGGTACTGGCCTTAAGAAAATTGCGGTGTCGGTGTCTTCTACGAATTTCCAAATGTCCATTCCATGCTCGACTGTTCCAAATGCTCGAATATATTCGTTTTCTGCAGTCGACAATTAATGGAGGTTCTCCTCGAAACACAATATCTGGTAAAATGACACGATGGTGTAATGCACTTACACCAGCACCTAGACCCACGCGGTCTGTGGCCGACTGACAAAATTTAGTCGGTTATGGTGCACCCGTCGAACTTTGAGTTAAATTTGGGTATATGATTGCAACGATACCCACAGTAGACTGGTGTGTGCTGTCTTATCCGTCCTTCTATTCCTCTATGATGGCGTGTGTAGTGTCTCCGTAATGTCTCATATGTAGTGTTGGCGATAAAGAATGCGATATTATGTGCAGAAACTTCGTGTCCGTTGATCCTATGCCAGTGAGGTGTCAGTCTAATATAATGAACTGGCACCGTGAGACAACCGAAATGCTGCTTCGGCAACTGTAACTAGTCAGCAACAATGTGTCCTTGACGACTGAAATGTCGTTAGTACATCCTTGCTCACTTGGTATGGCGGCGCAATGTGAGTCTAGTATCCGATAACGGCATCATAATATAAGGTTGAAATAGTGAAGGTTGAGTGCGGGAATATTGTGGGGCAGTGTCAGTGAGGAAAAATGTCCTAAAAGGGTTATGTGGAGGGACACCAAGGTTTTTTTACGAAGTAGTATGTTCGTTTTCCACAGATTATAATAGTGCACCTCCGAAATTTACCGGTGACCCATGCTCCTCAACGTTGTCATGTTCAGTATACCATATATATCTCTGACTGCAGTGTAACTTGCTGCTCTTGTATACTGCTCTGCTCTGTCCCCAAATTCTGATAGGATAATTCGTATATACTGTCTTCTGTTTCGGAGTTCCTCGATAATGTGGGGTATGTAACAATTCAACCCACAAATCGTTATTAATGTATTACTTCAGCAATGGAGTTGCGAGAATAAACAATTAATAACTCCTGAGCAGTTTCAAACGATCAGTTGCATTCATTTCTTGAAAGTACCGCACGTTACTGTGAAATGTCAATCTGTTAATAGCTTAATGTGACAGCGCAGTGTTTATTACGAGCTCACTGCCTACTATGATTGCCATAAGTATCTTCCATGTCGACTATATAGTCAAATTACTCATATGGCCTGTATCTGCTGTCTATCTTCTTTTCCAAGGTAACATCAAGCTATAAGTGTCACACATTCGTTCTAAATATAATGTTCTTAAATATCTTACAATCTCTTATAATGTTCGTTGTTCACAAATATTTGATAGCGCTGTGTTGTGTTTAATATAGTGCCGTTTTGCGCGTATGGTGCATTCTTGCTGTGTAACTATTATACTGTTATTGTAATTCTTATACGCAACGGTGTTATTACAGTACTATTTTCTCACTGTCTTGACATGTTAATTCTAGTCGAACTGATTGTTCTTGTGAAATATAACCTTCCAACTTACTGTTGTAACTTGCAAACTGTATGATCTTCCAGTTTACCTATTCCTGCTCTTCTCCATTTTGTGACGTCGAAGCTTGTGTGTGATTCGTGTAGTACGGTGCAACTCAAGATGTCGGCGTGCAAATGTTTCTACGCTCAGCTGACTGAATCTGGCAGGAATTTCGTGTTGACAATTTTTTTTATGCAGCGAGTCCAGTGACGACCCCCATATGCCTCGAAGTGCCTACACCGGCAACCGTCGAGGTATCAACTCGTAATAATGCAAAACAGCAACGAAGGACGAGGAATTAAACTTGCGTCCTTACCTTGAATACAATGACAATCAACGGCAAAAGTCAAGATATCAAAGCGCTACCAGAAGTTTATTCCGTAGCAGACATGTGAACATTAAACTCACGCAGACCTGTAGGTTGACCCCTATAGACGGGGTCGGCACCTACTTTACTAATCCACCGATGAGTGTCCAGTCTACTGCGCTCTGCTTGACGCCCTGATCCACTGATTCCATTTAAGCTGTAATTCCACTCTAGGTTTTTCCGCCCGGTTACTTCACTGCCGTATCATCATCAACAGATCCCTCTCCTGATTCATAGCTGTCTCACGCTCATATCATCGCGTCCAGAGGTCACCTCACACAGATCCTTTGAAACACGTCCTTGTTCGAAATCACAATCACAGCGTCTCCCGTTGCTGTCCAATTACGTTGTCCACATTCTCCTTGGATTCCTTTGTTGACGTCCACTTTCGTGTCCGAGTGGGGAATTCCCATTTTCCAATTCATACTTTTCGTGGTGGGCCGTGCCGCCTTATGGCAGTCAAATAAACTCCCGTTCCCAACTATCTGTCTGTCTGTCAGTCTGTCTGTCTGTCTGACCTGGCCCGGCTGCACCCAGTCCCTGGTGGGGAGCATCTCATTTAATTCATATAGATATCTATAGCCAGGTGACTTAACTTAAGCTATAACAATGCTACTAAAAGTTATGTCCCTTTTTTATATTTTTTTAAATATTTTCTTATGTTCAGTCATGTAATTACAAAATTAAATTTTAGGAAGGTAATAGCTGATAGCTGATAGATAAAACTACGACAGTTGGTTGCACAGGAATGAAAGGAAAACGTGTAGAAAATTTCATCTCAATCGGATGGACCATTCGCGAACGCATAAAGTACGGATCCACATACATCCATACATACATACACACATACAACGATTTATATATATATATATATATATATATATATATATATATATATATATATATATATATATATATATATATATATATATATATTGAGAGAGAGAGAGAGAGAGAGAGAGAGAGAGAGAGAGAGAGAGAGAGAGAGAGAGAGAGAGAGAGAGAGAGAGAGAGAGAGAGAGAGAGAGAGAGAGAGAGAGAGAGGAAGCAAGTAAAAATAACAAGGCTGCATTCTCTCTTAATACCTATTTAACAGATAATGTAATGCCAGAATAGCCAATGAAGGAACAAATCAGTTTAAGTTCATTAGTCAGAATTAAGGCAGGGCTGTATTATCTCCCCATGAGTGTTTACATTCACTGCAGCATATGTAAAGAGAAACATGAGAAATGACGACATCAATGCTAATTTTGGATCCATTCATAATGAGAAAAATCCAGTTTCAGAACACAGATGTGGTATGTTGGGACTAGAATGCAGTATGTGATATGTTGAGAGGAGAATGCAGTACCCACCCTGGCCTGCCCCGTGAAAAAGTCAAGCTAGAAGGATGGGACTCATTTCGTCTGGTGGGGCATATGATGCATTTCTGAACCACGAATTACAAATTATTAAACCAATAGATAATGTTAATATTACCTGTAGGAATCAGTTAACTCCAGTGGTTGTAAATTGTAACAGTTCAGATTGTGGATGATATATTATGACAATGGATGATATATTATCAGACGCATCTAAATTCAGAGTAGAGAAAACAGTCAACAAGTCGGAGGACCTGGATGCAAAAATGAGGAAAGAAATCCAGTCACTTGTGAATGCAGGACTCATCAGTGAGGCCGCTGCAAAAACGCTCACACCGCGTGGCTCCCAAACACCTCAGATGTACGGTCTACCCAAGCTTCACAAGCCCGGCATCCCACTAAGACCGATCCTTTCCATGGTTAACTCGGCACAACACCGAATGGCGAGATGACTAGCTGAAATTTTAAAGCCAGTACGACAGTCCTTCGATCCAAGAACACTCAGGGATACATTCGAACTGGTGGAATTATTGGATACTATGGACATAAACAACAAACACATGGCATGCATGGATATTGCCTCTTTATTCACGAACGTTCCATTAGATGAGACCGTGAATATAATAAGCGAACGCATTAGAGACAAACAACTAAAACTAGGCATACCATCAGCTATTCTAGAGAGGCTATTAAAATTATGTACTGCCAACATACAATTCAACATTCTAAACAAGTCATATCGCCAAATTGACGGAGTGGCCATGGGGAGCCCACTTGGACCTATTCTAGCGGACATCTTCATGGCACACTTAGAAGAAAAGAGTTCCTCAGAAATCAATAACTTGGCCTTTTACCGTCGTTACGTGGACGATATTCTAATTATCACCACAGACAAGCTACAAGCAACGTCGTTCCAGGCCACAATGAACGAGACACATATAAACATCTCTTTATCTATGGAACACGAACACAATGAAGCGTTGCCGTTTCTAGATATCCTAATGAGACGTAGAGCAGATAGCACAATTCAAAGATCGGTGTACCGCAAAGAAACATGGACTGGTCAATACTTAAATTTTTAGAGCTTCGCACCTGTCCAGTACAAACGGGGCTTAGTACGGACCCTGTTTGACCGTGCTAGGAAGATATGCACCCAGGACACACTGACAGAGGAATTTAAAACTCTGAAGAATGCCATAAACCTGAATGGGTACTCCACAGGATTTATAAAGCGCCACTGCCAACAGCCCAAACCGAAATCAGAAGTAACCACAGTCCCTAAACTTAAAGTATTCATCCAGCTAACCTTCCGAGGAGATGACGTAATGCAACGTCTGCGGGACCGGCTCACCACAGCAGTCGAGCGAACATTCTGTGCTGCAGCTCTAGTCATCAGGTACAGAAACACACCGATCCCAGTCCCAGCAGTAAAAGAACCTGTAGCTTTGTATGCTAAATCAAATTGTATTTACCAATTTACATACAGATGCGAGGCCATCTACATAGGCAGAACTGAGCGACAGTTACATTGCAGGGTTTCGGAACATATTCCGAATTGGTTGGACAAGATACTACACACAGAAGATGGTAGCCTAGGCAGGCCGACACACCGGAAAAGTCTGGCTTCATCGGTCGGGAGACACGTGCTCGAGAGTGGTCACGTGGTTGAAAGAGACAGTGCCTTCCGTGTGTTGTTCAACACACAAAGTAGTCGATTGTTAAAGTTTGCTGAAGCTATACTAATCAACCTTCGTAAGCCGTCCTTGTGTAAGCAGAAAGACATGTTAGTCAGTTTAAAATTACCGTGGTAGACAATCGACATTACTGTGCGAACATGTGTATATTTCAGTTTGAAGGATTTATCTAATTAATTCACTTAAGTTGTGTGATTTCTGCAGTATGTACCTGACGAGATTCGGCGAAATATGCCAAGCAATAAATCGTGCAATCTATTGTTTGTGTCTTCGTTATTCAAGTTCAGATTGTCACTGTGCCTACCCACAAGTTCTTCCCTAACAATGTCTCTAGTTTACACCTGATGATGTTGAATTTTCCATAGATTCATGATGGTTGTGAACTAAATAGAGTCTCTACACACATTTCTGACTGGAGGTTATTATTTTTAAATGTTCTCAGTCTATGAATGTGATATGCCTTTGAAAATTGTTCTCAGGCTTATGTAATTTAAATTGAGTTCAATTCAGTTGGTGGTGAGATGGTTCTGGAAATGACATGCTGGCTTTTGGAAAGGACATACAGACAGTCCATCCTTCACTCACAGTCCGTCCATCCATCTAATATGATTTGATTTACTTTGATTATCAATAGTCTGCCATAATGGGCAGTAATCTGCGCTGAATCTGCAATGACCTGCGATAGATCTTCGATAATCTTAGATAAATCTGCTATATATGCGACAATCTGCAGTAATCTGCAGTAATCATTCATTGGCACCTTTCCGTCTTGACAGACGATAGTTTGGTACATTGTGCTTCAAAAAGGCTTAATAACTACGTCCCATGTCGGTGGTGAGTGTGGCTGATAAGGCCAATTTGTGCTGCAAATATTTGTCCACAGTGGATGCATGTGAAAACATGGTCATTTCCACCACCATGCACCATCTTACGTCTCTCACTCTGTGTGTGCTTTATCTGCAATAATTTTCTCCTTCACCTTTATTCCATTTCTGATAGTTGCCTTCCATGGAACACGTTCAGCGGCGACTTGCTCCCAATGTGCATTATCAATGCCAGAATCAATCATGTCCCGCTTACACACATCTTTGTATCGTAGTAGGGGCCGACCCTGAGATCTCCTACCCGTCTGTAATTCACCAAAAAAGATATCCTTTGGTATTCTACCATCATCCATCCTCCTAACATGTGTTATCGATCTAAGTCTACGAAGACTGAGCATTGAACTCACCGTCACACAATCGGATCTGTCCAATACTTCTGTATTTGTGATTTTGTCTTGCCACTTAATACCGCACTTAATACCGCACATGAAAGCTGTTTAAACGTTTCTCTTGGTGTGAGTAAGTTGTCCAGGTTTCACTGCCATAAAGAAGAGTACTAAGGACACAGGCTTGGTAAACGAGGACTTCTGTTTTGGCAGTAAGCTTCCTGATCTCCCAGACTCTTTTTGCTAACATGTTCATAGTTGTTGCTGCCTTACCGATCATGATGTTGATTTCCTGATCGAGGGATAATTTGCTATTTACCTCTGATTCTAGATATGTAAAATGGTCTACTATCTCCAGTTCGGCATCGTCAATAAAGATTGATGGTACTCCATGTGCACCTTGTGACATAATCTGTGTCTTCTTTTTGTTAATTGTTAAACCAAATTCAGAACAAGCATTGGAGAATGCAGATAGTAGATGTTGTAATTCTTCCTCAGAGTGGGTTGCAATTGCATCATCATCCGCAAAAAGCAACTCTCTGATTAGTTCCCTCCTAATTTTGGTCTTGGCCTTCAATCTCTGAGCATTATAAAGGCCACCATCTGAGCGTGTGTGAATGTATATACCGTCATCCTGATCACGAAAGGCATATTTCAGTAGAAGTGAAAAGTATATCCCAAAGAGGGTGGGGGATAGTACACAACCTTGCTTAACTCCACTCTTGATTTCAAACTCTTCTGAAGTTGCGCCATCAAACTTGATTATACCCTTCATGTCTGTGTAGAACGATTCCACAATGGACAGAAGAGCTGGTGGGCAGCCAATCTTCTGTAGTGCTTTGAACAGACCCTCACGACTGACCAAATCGAATGCCTTTGTGAGGTCGATGAAGGCAATAAACAGTGGTTGATTTTGTTCCCGGCATTTTTCTTGCATTTGTCGCAATGAGAATGTCATATCAATGATAGACCGGTTCTGTCGGAAGCCGCACTGTGATTCAGGGTAGACATAATCTCTCAGGATTTGAAGTCTGCGCAAAACAATTATGGCAAATATTTTCCCAACAATACACAGAAGTGAGATACCCCTATAGTTGTTGCAGTCGCTCCGATCGCCCTTGTTCTTGTACAGTGTTATGATGTTTGAATCTTTGAAATCCTGTGGGACTTGTCCTTCTCGCCAGCATAGCGTGTCTTGCCCACTCCTGATCAGCTCTATTGGAATCCCATCCTTACCAGGAGCCTTGCCAGATGCAAGCTCATTTATAGCACACTTAACTTCTGTTATGGTGAGAAGTGTGTACAGGTAGTCAAGAGTTGGTAGGGCCTCTATTGCTTTGAGGGCATTATCCGCCAGCTTGGTCTCAAGTATTGGAAAGATCAGGTTGTGTGACAGTTTATTCCATGCTCAGTCTTCGTAGACTTAGATGGATAGGACATCTTAGGCGGATGGATGATGGTAGAATACCAAAGGATATCTTTTTTGGTGAATTACAGATGGGTAAGAGATCTCAGGGTCGGCCTCTACTACGATACAAAGATGTGTGTAAGCGGGACATGATTGATACAGGCATTGATAATGCACATTGGGAGCAAGTCGCCGCTGAACGTGTTGCATGGAGGGCAAATATCAGAAATGGGATAAAGTCAAAGGAGAAAATTATTGCAGAAAAGTCACACACCAAGCGTTTGAGACGTAAGATGGTGTATGATGGTGGAAATGACCACGTGTTCACATGCACCCACTGTGAACGGACATTTACAGCGCAAATTGGCCTTATCAGTCACACTCGCTACCGCCATAGTTAAAAGTTATTATGCCTTTTTAAAGCACAAACTATCGTCTGTCAAGACGGCAAGGTGCCAATGTAAAATGTATGTGTAATGGTCTCACTTGAGTAAAACTCTAAATTGTGCTCGACCCATCTATCCATCTGCTGTTTCTTATCGGTGATGATTTCTCCAGTCAAGGTTTTCAATGGTGCACTTCTTTTGATCATTGGACCACAGGCTTTCTTTATCCCTTCATGCATGCTTCTGATATTTCCCTTATTACTGGCGATTTGAATGGACTGACATAACTTCATCCAATAGTCATTAGCACACTGCCTGGCAGCCTTTTGCACATCCTTCCTGGCTTGCTTCAGCTCACTCAAAGTGGTACGCGTTCCTCTTTCCTTATTTCTTAAGAGAGCTATCTTCATTTTATCAATCAAGGGCTGCAGTATCTGGCTGTTTGCCGCAAACCAGTCATGCCTCTTATGATCCACAGTGCCGTAAACCCCTCCGCTGTTTTATAAATAGTTTCCTTTAGTTTACTCTATTTATCATTTACTATACAATTTTCTGATGTGTCAATGAAAGCGTCTTCAAGCTGTTGTTGACATTCAAAGCGCTTTCCAGGATCGTGAGTGTTAATAATATTAATCATGGGGCTAGATTTGTGATAAGTTGTGTAGAGTCTTTTTGGACTCAGTCTAACCTTTGCAATAACCAAAGAATGATCCGTATCACAGTCAGCACTGTGGTAACTTCGAGTTAATGATGGATGGTTCAGACGTTGTCTCCGTGTGATAATGAAGTCCAGCTGATGCCAATGGCCGGATCTTGGATGTTTCCATGTGACCTTATGCAGCTCTTTTGTTTTAAAATAGGAGTTTGTAATACATAGGTCATATCTAGTGCAATGCTCCAGCAGCCTTTGCCCATTTGTATTCATGCGACCTATGTTGTATTTTCCAAGGCACACTGGCCATGAACTCGAGTCCTTGCCCACACGAGCATTGAAATCACCGAAATATAAATGTAGTCGGATTTTTGAAATGCCTTGATCAGAGAGTCTAGCTCCTCATAGAACGCATCCATCACATCATCAGAGGAAGCAAGTGTCGGTACATATGCAGAGATAATGGTGGCAAAACCACAAGAGGTTGCTAAGTGCAGGGATAATAGTCTTCTATTACCTCCAGTTGGGATATCAATCATTCCCAGTAGCGAATTCTTCACTGCAAAGCCCACACCATGTTGCCTTATTTCTGCCTGTCCTCTTCCCTTCCAAAAAAAAAAAGGTGTCGTTGTTTTCCCTGAGTGACCCTTCCTCAGCGAGGCGAGTCTCTTGCAGGTCAGAAATATCAATGTTAAGACGATTGAGTTTGCATCAATCACAGCCGGTTTTCTCACATCGTCAATATGTGTCAAGTCAGTGGAAAATCCCGGACACATGGTTCTTGCGTTCCAGGTTGCAAGCCGTAGCATGAGGTTTCTATTATTCTTTTTATTAGTACCTGGTGCATTGGTTTCACAACCTGCGATTCAGATTTTGTCCTAGCCCCAAGCACCCATTGAAGCAGGCAGGCTGTGCGGATCAGCACCCAATTGGCCGGGGGCTGCCCAGCTTGAGGCGGGCGGTAGCTGATCAGTGACACCTGTAGTATATCCCACCGTCAGAGGCAACGCATAGCGCCTCATGTCTACGCCAATTGACAAGGACTTATAACCCGTAACAGTTGCCTCCCGCTTTGATTCCGAGACCAGTTAAGACCAGGGATGGAGTTACTGCTTCTCCATAGCACAAAACCTGGACTAAATTAAAGAAACCATGTGTTGCCCATGCAGCATGATCCCTCTCTCGGCCTGCCTAGTTCACTCCAGAGGAAAGTTAACACCTATACATCTGGAACAAGACAAGTTGCAGAAGCTGCCAGATCAGCAAAGCAATGCTCTAACTGTCCGCCTGTCGGAGCTTCGATCCTAGACCAGCTGTCAACCAAGGCTTACGGCCTGGTATGCCCTGCCATGACTATTTTGTCTTTGGGTTGCATTTCCTCGCACCAGGTTAAGGCTTGTACCCTCCCAATAGCGCTCTTCCACCCGAAGCCGTTGGCACAATGTGAAGTGTCGGGTTTGGTAAGCGCCGCCCAACATTCGGCGCTGACAGAAAGAAGGTAGTAACATCTACTGTCATACGGTAGCTCAGTCGTATCTGACTAGGACCTGACAAATGATTCCTCCCTCTCTCATTCTCGTGTGTTGGAGCTTGGCCGTGAATCAGCTATCATAATTGAAATTATCTATCATAACTATCTATCTGTGTAATTAGCTATCATATAAGTAATTCTTTAATATACAAAACACAATTGTTTATTACTTCATTTTTTACTATCTGTAGGTTTGGGTAAGTGTAATTGGTGACGCACATTGTTAAAATTGATAATCTGCACTGATCTGCAATAATTTTGTAACATTTGATGGCAGGATGACATGGAGAAAGCACATCAACAAATCAGTAGCAAAAGCCAGAAGAAAAATAGCCATTCTGAGAAAGCTAAGTGGAACCACATGGGGAGCCAGTGGGAAAATACTTAGCAAAGTTTACCAACAGAGCATACGACCACACCTGGAATATGGGTCAACTGTGTGGTGTTCAGCATCAAAAACCACACTACAAGAGCTGGACAAGGTGCAAAATCAAGCACTTAGAGTCACCACAGGAGGGATGAGATCAACCCCTATAGTGGAAATGGAGAAGATGGGGAGGACACAAGCACTGAGTGAGCGCAGAGATACGAAAACGCTAATACAAGCAGAAAAGTTCCTCAGCTTGCCAGGCCACCCAATGAAGAACAGATTTGAAAACCTAGCTATGGGGCGGTTGAAAAGAAGTAGTTTTATCCACCAGGCCAAACGACTCTGCAGAGAAACCACCGATCTGCCCACAGTTGGTATCCCCTTAACAACTATTCCAGAGCGAACTCCATGGAAAGATGAGCATAGACTATCGTTACAAATCCAGACAAAAGTGAGAGGAATATTTGACAAGGAAGAACAGAACAGTGTGCAGCGCAGAACAGCCACTCTCAGCTTCCTTGATGAAGAATACCCACAGGACCTCTGGATCCGAGTCTACACAGATGGGTCGGCACAAAACGCTGTTCGAAATGGAGGAGCGGGAGTGTACATAGAATACCCAAATAATACTAGGGACACAGCCAGAGTACCGACAGGAAAGTACTGCCATAACTATGATGCCGAAATTGAGGCAATCAAGATAGCAACAGAGAAATTACTAAATAACAGCAATGGTACACAACCTGTGGTGCTACTGACAGATGCAAAATCAGTACTCGAGCCGCTCCTGTCTCGGAAATTCCCAGTACTAAGGACACTACTTTCTGAACTTAGCAGTCAGCATAAGGTCACCATACAGTAGATACCATCCCACTGTGGAGTACCCGGAAACGACAGACCTTATCAATTGGCTAAGGAAGGAGCCAAAGAAGAACAGCCTGATGTGCCTGTTACATACCACCAAAAGAAAAGAATGATCAAATCAGTCAGAAAGCCACCAAAACCTGCTCAAGATGATTACCACATTATGGACAGACCGGAACAAGTCATTATTCTGCGCCTCAGAACAGGACACAATAGATTACGCAACCACATGTATACAAAATTCAAGATTGGTGAAACAGCCATGTGCACATGTGGATTGGCGTCGCAGACAGCAGAGCACATACTCCAAGACTGCAAAAAATATAACATATCTAGACAAACCTTCTGGCCTAGAGAGACGACAGTGGAAGATAAACTCTATGGACCACTGTGTGAACTGAAAAAGACAGTTCAATTCATGCAAGAGACGACATTGCAGATATAGACATATTTCAAGCGAACGAAAGAAGAAGAAGAAGAAGAAGAAGAATCTGCAATAATCTGCGAACACCGTCTTTCCTCACCTGACGTGAATATATAGGGTGATCCTATTTATATATGTTCAACTGATGATGGTTCTCCAGTTGTCAAGAATGAAAAGGGTTGCAGATAGAAGTTTAAAGAAAGTAGAAGATTCAGGAAGTACCTACAGGTTGAGAGCTACAGTGTCTCTTCTTTGTACTGGTATCAGGCTTCTTTTAATTTCATCTTGCAAGCTACATCCTCTCAATGGAGGATGATGAACACCCTTGCACATAGTGATCTGTCTGGGCTGATGTTCTCATAGAGGATACAGACACAGAGAATGACAAGGCTGATAGATGAGTGATGGAGAGTTCATGAAGGAATGCACACAGCAAGGTCTGAACCTGCATAGCAATGTTACAGAACAGAGTGATGGTGACATATCATTCATATGAACTCACATAGCGCTGTATCAGATGTTTAGTCTGTCTGTTTACATTTCCTGTTTATTCTTTCTTACCTCTTCTGTCATTTCTTTTACTAACTTCATCTAACACTGGGTGATATATCCCATGTTGTTTAGAAGTGAAGATGCATGAAAGCATATCTTCATTTACTTGCTTTTACAGACAGGGGTGCAATATTACTAATGAGATTCCCAGGCTGGTTAGCAGTTCTAATGCAGGAAAGCATAAGATGTATATCTTCATTTACTTACTTTTCCAAACAGAGAGGTGATTTAATTAAATACCATTCCACATGTTGAATAAAAGCAATAATATAGGGAAGCATATAATGAATATTTTCATTCATAAGTGAATAAAATTTATGTGTATGTAACGAATATTAAAGTGCAGGTGAAGTAATTATTGTGAAATTCCACACTGCCTCTCATCCATTGACACAACATATATACATAGAGATAGAGAGATGCGATGACGCAGTACAAGCGCATTCTCTCATTCCAACACCAATCTTTTCTGTCTTCGTTCATTGGAGTGCCTAGACTGGGTTTTTGGCCTGACTTCAGTTCGATCAGAGTGCTAGATGTAATAATGGTCAATGTGCAACTGGGTTCGAATATATCACAGCTGTGTAATACGCTCGACCTGTTATCAAGGCTAGTCAGTCATGCAACACATTCTTTCTCCACATCACAAACGTATGAAGACAAGACGAAGAACATTCATTCCTCCCTCTCTCATTTTCGTGTGTTGGAGCTTGGCCGTGAATCAGCTATCATAATTGAAATTATCTATCACAACTATCTATCTGTGAAATTAGCTATCATATAAGTAATTATTTAATATATAAAACACAATTGTTTATTACTTCATTTATTACTATCTGTAGGTTTGGGTAAGTGTAATTGTTGTCGCACATTGAATGTCATGATTTCAGATTATTTTGTTAAATTGTTATATATATATATATATATATATATATATATATATATATATATATATATATATATATATATATATATATATATATATATATATATATATATGTGTGTGTGTGTGTGTGTGTGTGTTTTGTGTATGTATGTGTGTGTGTATGTGAGAGAGAGAGAGAGAGAGAGAGAGAGAGAGAGAGAGAGAGAGAGAGAGAGAGAGAGAGAGAGAGAGAGAGCAATTAAAAATAACAGGGCTGCATTCTCCCTCAATACCTATTTAACAGATAATGTAATGTCAGAATAGCCAATGAAAGAACAAATCAGTTTAAGTTCATTGGCGAGAATTAAGACATGGCTGCATTATCTCCTCATGAGTGTTTCCATTCACTGCAAGATATGTAATGAGAAACATGAGAAATGACGAGACCAATGCTAATTTTGGATCCATTCATAAGTAGAAAAATCCAGTTCCACAACACGGATATGCAGATGGGAAGGAATGTTGTACCATCCTAAGATCAGATTAAATGAGGCAGACTGACATTAAATATTGGAGGCTTTCATATACATTGTTCAACTGACACATTTTGATGTTTGCAGATTCAAGATAATTGCATTTCTTGTTTGATGTTATCAAACACCCGATCAGGGTTACGTGAAGCCATGTGTGCAGGTGGTGGATGAAGTTGAAGTGCAGCCAACAGATAGTTGTAGGTTATGGTCTCCCGCTTCACGACGGTAGGCAGGGGATCTCTTTTCTGGGAGACAATGGCTAAGGTCATCGACCAGTATGGTCACTGCTAGGAAGAAAAGCAATGGCAAACTACCTTCTTTACAGAAGACTCCAGACCGTCATCAGGTGACTGTGTGCAAAAGAATACCAATATTGAAAGTAGGAACTTGGAATGTAAGAACTATGAGCGAAGATGAAAAATGTGATAACATTAATAATGAAATGATAAGATTAAATATTAACCTGTTAGGTATATGTGAGACCAGATGAACAGGAATTGGCATTATAATATCTGAGGAATACAGAATAATCTATTCTGGTGGAGAGAAACAACAGCGAGGAGTAGCAATTATAATGGATACAGAGAACAAAATCGATCAAAGGATATTGGACTGTTATCAGACAGAATGTTACTTGTGAAGTTGAGTGGAAGACCTTTTGGCATCAACGTCATACAAGTTTACGCACCAACAGCAGATAGTAGTGATGGCAGCATTGATGAATGTTTATAATGATGTAGAGAAAACCTTCAAGAAATGCAAGAATTCTGAAGTAAATATCATGTTGGGTGACTTGAACGCCAAAGTCGCAATAATTATACCAAGCGCAGACTGCTACCATAGAAGAATCTTAAGCAGTTTACATATAAAATTAAAGAAAGTCAAATATTCAATGAGGAGCACACAATTTGATCTACAGGCACTGAAGAGTGAGATAATAAAAGATAAATTCACCGTAGAGGTAAAGAACAGATTCGATGCATTGTTCGATATGAAAATAATATTTCAAGACGTCAGTGACCAATGGGAAATATTAAATAAATCAGTCAACCAAGCTGCAGAAACAACAATCCCAAAAATAAAAATAATAGAACGCAAGAAATGGATGACGGGAGGCATCTTAAAACTCATGGACGTATAAAGAAATAACAAAAATGACAAGGCAAAATATGAAGAGATTCACAGGAAAATTAGGAAGCTATGCAAAGAGGCAAAAGAAACATGGCATGAGAAGAATTGCAAGGAAATTTGAAACATACACAACACCGGAATACCAAATTAATGCACAAAAGAATTAATGACATCACTAACAAAAGAACACACACATACACATCAACGGGTCGCATAAAAACCAAAGATGGCAAAATCATAATAGAAAAAGATCAGATTTTACATGCGTGGTCAGATTATGTGATAGACCTTTATGATGATAAAGAGAAGAACAATATGATCATCGGAATAATAATGAAGGAACATCAATTTTGAAGATGGAAGTTCAGAATGCTCCTAAGCACATGAAAATTGGCAAGACCACGGGTACAGATACAATCACAATAGAAATTATCAATGTCTTAGAAGAATATGGAATAGACCAAGTCACCAGACTGCTGAACGAAATATACGATACTGGAGATATACCTCCTGAATTATTCAATCCTATATTTATTGCATTCCCGAAGAAATCAGGAGCCTTGAAATGCGATCAACATTGAACAATTAGTATAATGAGTCACATCACGAAGATTCTGCTGAGAATTATCATGCAAAGAGTTAGGAAGAAAATACAACCCGAAATAGGAGGAGAACAATGCGGGTTTGTAGAAGGCAAGGGCACAGTAGATGCTGTGTACATACTGAGAACAGTAAATGAAAGTGCTATTAAAGTAAACAAAGATCTATATCTTTGCTTTATTGACTACACACAGGCTTTCGATAAAGTGAGACATGTCGACATGATAAGGATGCTTGAAGATCTACATATTGATGGAAAAGACATTAGACTTGTAAAAAACATATATTGGAAATGTGTTGTTTGTCCATCAAGAATGATGATGACCATTCATTTCATCCAGTGGGGTTGAAAGTATGGAGCCGTGGGTTCTAAGATGGCTGATAAGGCCTATTTTGGCTCGAAATGTTCTTCGACAATGTGGACAAAGAATGCTTGACGTTTCTGGAGGAGGATTTCCTGCAGTGGTCTTTCTATCCTGCCTTTTCTTTACAGCTCTTGCAGTCCTGGTTGCCTCACACATGACTGCACCCTTGTGTAATGATGCACGCCACGAATTTCGGTCTTTGGCTGCAGCCTCCCAGTTGTCATGATGAATTCCAAAAGCATTCAGTGAAATTTTCAGAGTGTCTTTACAGCGTTTCCTCAGGCCGCCTTGGGAGCGTTTATCACAACGCAGTTCGCTGTAAAACATTCGTTTAGGGAGCCTGTGATCTGGCATGCGAGTCAAGTGACCAGCCCAGCGAATCTGATTCTTCATCAGTAGAGTGTGGATACTGGGCATGGACGCTCTTTCTAAGACTTCAGTGTCTGGGATCTTGTGTTGCCATTTAATCTTCAGTAGCTTCCTTAGGCAGACTGTGTGGAAGTGGTTTAATTTCCTAGCGTGTCGCTGATAAACAGTCCAGGTTTCACAAGCATATAGCAGTGTGGATAATACAACTGCTTTCAAGACTTTTAGCTTTGTTTGCAAGCTTATTCCAGTTCTGTCACCTACATTCTTGTACAGTCTGCCAAAGGCCACACTGGCCTTGGAGATTCTTGCATTCACTTCGTCATCAGGTGTGGCAGCTTGTGAGACAGTGCTGCCAAGATAGGTGAATTTGTCCACAACACTTAGTCTATGACCATTCACTTTGATATTCGGCACAGTGTGATTATTCCCTGGAGCTGGCTGGTACATAACTACAGTCTTCTCCAAGTTGATATTGAGCCCAAAGTTGGCACAGGCATGTGAGAAAGCTGAAACATTATGTTGTATGTCCGCCTCTTGAGTTGGCGTATAGAGCGCAGTCATCAGCAAACAGGAGCTCTCTGACGGTGTCGCTGTTAATTTTGGTTTTAGCTTTCAGCCTTCTGAGATTGAACAACTTTCCATCCAGTTGATGTCTATTCCAATGTCATCGTTCTCGAAGGCATTCATCAACATGGCTGAAAACATGAGGCTGAACAGTGTCGGTGCCAGGACACATCCTTGCTTCACTCCATTGGTGACAGGAAAGGGTTCAGACAGTTCACCATTTTCCCGTACTCTTGCCTGCATACCATCATGAAATAGCCGCACTTATTGGACAAACTTTCGTGGACAGCCATATTTTGCCATAATCTTCCACAGTCCTTCTCTGCTGACTGTATCAAAAGCCTTGGTAAGGTCAATGAAAGTGGAGAACATTTCGCAGTTCTGTTCCTGACATTTCTCTTGCAAGCGAAAATCATGTCAACAGTTCCACGTTCTTTTCTGAAGCCACATTGACTCTCAGGAAAAAGACCTTGATCGAGATGGGCCGTGAGGCGATTGAGAAGAATTATGGCGAGTATCTTCCCTGCAATTGAAAGCAAGGAGATGCCTCGGTGGTTGTCACAGTATTGGCAGTTTCCTTTACGTTTGTAAATGTGGACTATTGTCGCGTCCTTGAAATCTTGTGGCATGGTCTCTTTCACCCTTATGTTTGTAAAGACTTGGTGAAGCTGCTCTGTTAGGACCGGCCCACCTGCCTTGTATATCTCTGCTGGGATGGAGTCAGGACCAGGTGCCTTGCCGCTGGAGAGTTGCTGGATGGCTTTGTTTACTTCCACTATGGTTGGCAGGTCATCAAGTGTCTCATTGGTGGGAACTTGAGGAAGGCAGTTGATGGTTTCATCATCGAAGAAGGAAGTTGCATTTAAGATGTTGCTGAAATGCTCTGCCCAGCGTTGAAGGATTTCTTTCTTATCGGTGACCAATGTTCCCCCATCTGCACTGAGGAGAGGAGCTATGCCTAGTGATGTAGGACCATAGACCACTTTCAGTGAGTCGTAGAAGTTTTTCATGTCATGCCTGTCAGCAAAGCCTTGAATTTCATCAGCTTTGTTGCTCAGCCAGGAATCCCGCATGTGCCGAAGTTTCTGCTGCACTACTCTCTGAATGTTCTTGAAGGCATCTTTTTTTTATGTTGACTTCGGGTCACTCAAATGTGTCTTGAGGAGAAGATGTTTCTCGGCCAGCAATTGGTTGATGTCTTCGGAATTTTCATCAAACCAATCTTTATGCTTTCGGGGGGATGGACCCAGGATTTCCATAGCAGTGTTGTAAATTATGTCCTTTAGGGCTCTCCACTCTGTTTCTGTATCCTGTTTAGCAGCAGCATTGGGCTTTAGGCGGTTTTCCAGCATATTTTCAAACGAATGCTGCATTTTCTTGCTGTTTAGGCGTGTGGCATTTAGTTTGTTTTTTTTTTGCATTTTTACCCCTTGAGGACGCCGTGGTAGCTTGATGTGAATGTTTATTTTTGAGACAATGAGACGATGGTCTGTCCAACATTCGGCACCACACATGGAGTTTGTTACCCGAACGTCTTGTCTGTCATTTCTCCTGACAATGACATAGTCACTGAGGTACCAGTGTTTCGAGCGAGGGTGCATCCACGATGTCCTATTTCTCATGGGGAGACGGACAATTGTGTTGGTAATCAGGAGATCGTGTTCGGCACATGTCTGAAGGTGGAGAAGTCTATTGTTGTTACAATTTCCGACTCCGTGCTTTCCAATAATGCCACTCCAAGAGGTGGTGTCCGTGCCTACTCTGGCATCGAAATCCCCAAGGAGTATAAGTTTGTCTCCTTTGGGAACAGATGTTAGTACATTGTGTAGGTCAGTTTTCCCAACCTTTTTTGTACCATGCCCCACTTAAGCCTTTCTAAAATTCATATTGCCCCCCTCCCCCGCCTATTGCGGGGTCCACGAGGAACTCGAACAGAGTTACCACCCGTGTCGGATTGCGAAATGTTCACTAAAGAAACTTGAATGATAGGTTTTAGGAAGAAATCACTAGGTAATTATTGAGCAAACACAGTAAGTAAATTTTCAAAACATATAATGGAGAACTGAAATTCAAGTACAAAATAATTTTAATGAAAGATTTTTCTATATTATTTTAATTATTAGTAATTATTTATTATTTAAATTTAGTGAGATCCTTGCGCTTGATGCTTGCTTATGTCAGGTTCCAATTTAGTTAACTTCAGTCTCAAGTCTCCCCGTTTTGTTATATTCAGCCAATTTCTTCCATTTTCGAATTCCCCCCCCCCCCCCCCCCCCCTTAACAGTCAAATTGCCCCCCTGTGGGGCGTGGGCCCCACGTTGGGAAACACTGGTGTAGGTCCTTATAGACCTTGTTCTTGACATCATCTTCGATGGTCATAGTTGGTGCGTAGACACTCACAATGGTTGCATGCTTCCTTCCATTCAGCAGGGGCAACTTAATGGTCATGAGCTTGTCATTTATAGCTTTTGGAAATCCAGCTAATTTACCGACCAGGGCCGACTTAATGGCAAATCCCACACCGGATTGGCGTCTTTCCTCGCTTTTCCTTCCACTCCAGAAAAATGTGTAGCCGGCACCTATTTGACAGATTTGGCCTTCTTCTGCAAGTCGTGTCTCGCTTAAGGCTGCAATGTCGATGTTGTATCTGCCCAGCTCTCTCCCAATCAGTGCTGTTCGTCTCTCTGGACCCAACGCGCCGTCTCTGTCAAGTAGGGTGCGTACATTCCAAGTTCCAATTGTTAAGGGAATATGGTGTCCTCTTTTAGCTTTACTTGTTTTATCTTTATTTGTATGTCGACCGCAGTTAGGGTACCCACCAACCGTGGCTAGCTGGTTAGGTAGTGATGGAGCAGACAATGTTTAGGGCACCTTTTCTAGCCCCTTCCTCATGCTATGGAGGTGAGCAGTGTGTTCCTACAGAGATCTGCTCAGTCGCTCAGGGGGTTGCCGAATCCCACTGCTGCTCCGGTCATTAGAAGACGACCATATGGCCTGAGCCGCCCGTGTGCAGGTCTGCGACTACGGCTGCCAGCGTACCCACGCCTGCCGCTTCGCCGCTCGCCCATCGCGACAGGGCTTGAAGGTGATATATGACGTTGGATGAAGAATGACTTGCGCGATGACTTGGATTAAAGTGAGGAAGAGTTGCGCAATTCGTCGACCTCACTCTCTCGCCTGTCCATCTGAATACAGTGGCAAGACAAGTCGAGACGACTGGAGACGAATACAGGTGTAGTGGATGACCAGGGCGCTCTACGTGCCTTGCCGTGCTCATTATGTTCCACAACGCTTTGCAGGTAAACGCCGTTTTGCCCGTTGAATCAGGAATGATTTCTTCCGCGCAGTCTGCCGAATCCTGTCTTCACATGCTGGGTAGGCTTACCCTTGTTTACCGCTTGGTTTGACACCAAATCGGCTACCCACGCCTGGTTTAGCCAGCCTCTCACAGATGTTGCCCGGGGGGTGGCCGCTGTCGCATGCTGACAGCTACTAGGAGCCACAGGCACGAGCTGGGTGTCAGGCTTGGACCAGTGGGGGATGGGCCCTGAAAAGGACATGAGAGTCATCCCTACCAAAGGTGCTACCAATGCCTGACACCCCGTACCCCCCAATTAGAAATAACAAGCTGCCATCAGCATTGATAACGATGTAGGTCAATATCAGCCTATTACAAGAGGTGTGAGACAGGGATGTATAATGTCTCCAGATCTTTTTCCCCTGTACAGTGAAAATATTTTCAGAAACATAGAAGATATGGAAGGAATCAACATTGGGGGACGATACATTAATAACATTAGATATGCAGATGATACAGTCTTGATTGCAGACAATGAAAAGGACCTGCATAATTTAGTAGATGCGGTTGTTGCACACAGTGAACAACTAGGGTTAGAACTGAATATTAAGAAGACACAGATTATGGTCGTCACTGGGAAGAAGGAAATACCACAATGTGATATACGAGTAAATGGGCATATTCTTAAGCAAGTGAATCGATACAGTCATCTCGGCACAGTCATAACATCTGATGGGAGATGCCTTGAAGAGATTAGAACAAGAACTGAAATTGCGAAGGTAACCTTTTGCAAGTTGAAAAACATAATGACCAATAAAGAGATATCAACTGAAACACAAAAAAGAGTGTTGAAGTTCTACATAGAAACTATACTTTTGTGTCGTTTTGAAGCTTGGACAATATGCAGTCAAGTTGAAAAACAGCTGATGGCTGTGGAAATGTGGTTTCTGAGGAAAATTCAAAGAATATCATGGACAGACAGAAAACCCAATGAACAAGTCCTTCAAGAAACAAATGAAGATCGTAAACTGATTAGAGTCATTAGACGTACATAGTAAAAATTGTTTCTGCATGTTATGAGAAGAAATGACTTGGAGAACTTGGTGACGACTGGCAAGATCGAAGGGGAGAGACCAAGGGGAAGACTGAGAAGTATATACCTGGATGGCTTGGCCACGTGGCATGTTCGAGACAGAATCACGAAGCTGATCTACGACTCTGGTGATCGAGTGAGATGGCAGAACATGACCGCACACACTTATCGGCATGGCACATGATGGATGGATAGTTATCCAATTTTTCGTCTTCGCGTAAATTACGAACATTCCATGCTGCTAATTTCAGTGTACCTGTCCTTTCCTTGTGACGAATCATGATAAACTAGGAGTCTTTAAAGAAGGTAGTTTACCGTTGCTTTCCTTCCTGGCAGTGACCATACTGGCTGGAGACCGTAGCAATTGTCTCGTTAAAGAGATCTTCTGCCTATCGTAACGAAACTTGAGACTATAACCAACAACTATCCGTCGGCCGCCCTCAATATTCAATCCACTGCCTGCCTTCCGTGGTTTATAGTGAAAACTGCCCAAATCGGATGCGAAAAATAGTGCGTCTAACAAAAAAAAACAAAAAAACTGCGTCCTCTTAAAAAAAAATCTTACCTTTATACCGTCGCCATTTTACCGGATAAATAATACCAGTAATAAACACATGCCAAAGCCACAGAAAGAAATCTGGCTAATGCAATAACTCTGTAGGCCTTGTTGTCACTTAAGATGACAATTCCATTGAGATGGACAATTTAAAAAACGGTTCGAACTATCAGGTCTCATAGACTTTAAAAGGTATAAAGAAATATTATGGAATGTAAAGATAACCGGCGCTCAACTGATCACATCACTTTAAAAGTTTTACATAAATATCACTAGTAGTTGCAAATGTATATATTGGAAGTAAATAGAAAAAAAATAGGGCAATATTATTTTCTGTATCAACAGCTCGAAAACGTACATTTAACTCAGATCGAGCATTGTTTCAGCTTGTAAATGATCACACAATGTACTTGCTGTCTTTGATATGATTTCCGACTTTTATGTGACTGTCAAAATGTTTTATATATCTTTAAATAAACAAACAGCTAAAATATGTAATCTACATGTGTTACGGGCCCATACATGAAGCAAATAATAGTTAAACTGTAATCTCTGTGTGTTATAGGGCCCAAACATGAAGCACATAATAGTTACAAACTGTAATCTCTGTGTGTTACAGGGCCCATACATGAAACAAATAATAGTTAAACTGTAATCTACATGTTTTACCGGGCCCATATATGCAGCAAAGAATAGCTAAACGATAATCCCTATATGTTATCGGGCCCATACATGAAGCAAAGAATAGTTAAACTGTAATCTCTGTGTGTTACAGGGTCCATTCACGAAGCAAAGAATAGTTAAACTGTAATCTACATGTGTTACAGGGTCCATTCACGAAGCAAAGAATAGTTAAACTGTAATCTACATGTGTTACTGGGTCCGTTCATGAAGCAAAGAATAGTTAAACTGTAATCTACATGTGTTACTGGGTCCATTCACGAAGCAAAGAATAGTTAAACTGTAATCTACATGTGTTACTGGGTCCATTCATGAAGCAAAGAATAGTTGAACTGTTACCTACTGTACAAGCACTCAGAGTCGGCTAAGGATGGTTGGGAGCTTTAGCTGCAGAATCCGATCAATCATAATCAAGTATACACAGGTCTTGCCTTCAGTTGTTTAAGGGCAAATGCTCTGTTTGGAGACAACAGGCAGAAGATGGAGAGGGAATAGTTTTCCGATGTCGTGGGCTGAGCATAATAATATATAAGTTAATTTCAGAGTGATTTAGGCAGGTTGTTTTCACTGATGGACATCCCCGGTGTAGAACATGGCATATTTACACTTGCAGGTAGAACCACACAACTAGACATTTCACGATGTATAGGTTCAGTATCAGCACAGAAACACAATGAGAAACAAACACAGAAACGCTATGAGAAACAAACACAGAAACACTATGAGAAACAAACACAGGAAAAGCCACACAAAAGAATCCGCGGTAGCGCAGTAGCTAGCATCCTGGCCTGTCGGTCGTAGGTCACGTGTTCTAACTTCAGTGTAGAAGGAGATTGTGACAATGGCTTTGGCTGTCAGGTCGGCCTATCCATGAATGGGAACAGGGAAATATTATGGAAAGTAAAGCCAGCCGACGTTCTAGTGACCACATCCCACATTGTGTGTATATTATATAAAGTAAAGCCAGCCGTTCTAGTGACCACATCCCTCATTGTGTGTATATCATATAAAGTAAAGCCAGCCGTTCTAGTGACCACATCTCACATTGTGTGTATATTATATAAAGTAACCCCAGCCTACGTTCTAGTGACCACATCCCTCATTGTGTGTATATTATATAAAGTAAAGCCAGCCGTTCTAGTGACCACATCCCAAATTGTGTGTATATTATATAAAGTAAAGCCAGCCGCCGTTCTAGTGATCACATCCCACATGGTGTGTATATTATATAAAGTAAAGCCAGCCGGTTTTCAAGTGACCACATCCCACATTTTATGTATATTATATAAAGTAAAGCCAGCCGTTCTAGTGACCACATCCCAAATTGTGTGTACATTATATAAAGTAACCCCAGCCTACGTTCTAGTGACCACATCCCACATTGTGTGTATATTATATAAAGTAAAGCCAGCCGGCGTTCTGGTGACCACATCCCACATAGTGTATATATTATATAAAGTAACCCCAGCCGACGTACTATTGACCACATCCCACATTGTGTATATATTATATAAAGTAAAGCTAGTTGGCGTTCTAGTTACCACATCCCACATTGTGTGTATATTATATAAAGTAAAGCCAGTTGGCGTTCTAGTTACCACATCCCACATTGTGTGTATATTATATAAAGTAAAGCCAGCCGGCGTTCTAGTGACCACATCCCACATTGTGTGTATATTATATAAAGTAAAGCCAGCCGGCGTTCTGGTGACCACATCCCACATTGTGTATATATTATATAAAGTAAAGCCAATCGGCTTTCAAGTGACCACATCCCACATTGTGTGTATATTATATAAAGTAACCCCAGCCGACGTACTATTGACCACATCCCACATTCTGTGTATATTATATAAATTAAAGCCATAAATTCTAGTGGCCACATCCCACATGGTGTGTATATTATATAAAGTAAAGCCAATCGGCTTTCAAGTGACCACATCCCACATTTTGTGTATATTATAAAAATTAAAGCCAGCCAGCGTTCTAGTGACCACATCCCACATTGTGTGTATATTATAAAAAGTACAGCTTGTCTTGTCCCAGATTATAGGTGTCAACTTTCCTCTGGAGTGAACTAGGCAGGCCGAGAGAGGGATCATGCTGCATGGGCAACACATGGTTTCTTTATTTTAGCCCAGGCTTTGTGCTATGGAGAGGCAATAACTCCATCCCTGGTCTTAACCGGTCTCGGAATCAAAGCGAGAGGCAACTGTTACGGGTTATAAGTCCTTGTCAGTTGGCGTAGACATGGGGAGCCACGCGTTGCCTCTGACGGTATGAGACACCTACAGGTGTCACTGATCAGCTACCGCCCGCCTCAAGCTGGGCAGCCCCCAGCCAATTGGGTGCTGATCCGCCACAGCCTGCCTGCTTCAATGGGTGCTTGGGGCTAGGACAAAATCTGAATCGCAGGCTGTAAAACCAATGCACAAGGTACTAATAGAAAGAGTAGAAACCTCAAGCTACGGCTTGCAACCTGGAACGTGAGAACCATGTGTTTAGGATTTTCCACTGACTTGACAAATATTGACGATGTGAGAAAAACGGCTGTGTTTGATGCTGAACTCAATCGTCTTAACATTGATATTGCTGGCCTGCAGGAGACTTGCCTCGCTGAGGAAGGGTCACTCAGGGAAAACAATTACAACTTTTTTTGGAAGGGAAGAGGGCAAGCAGAAAAAAAGGCAACATGGTGTGGGCTTTGCAGTGAAGAATTCGCTACTGGGAATGATTGATATCCCAGCTGGAGGTAATGAAAGATTATTATCACTGCGCTTGGCAACCTCCTGTGGATTTGCCACCATTCTCACTGCATATGCACCGGCACTCGCTTCCTCTGATGATGTGAAGGATATGTTCTATGAGCAGCTAGACTCTGCGATCAAGGCAGTTCCAAAATCCGACTACATTTATATGCTCGGTGATTTCAATGCTCGTGTGGGCAAGGACTCGAGTTCATGGCCAGTGTGCCTTGGAAAATACAACACCGGTCGCATGAATGATAATGGGCAAAGGCTGCTGGAGCATTGCACTAGAAATGACCTATGTATTACAAACTCCTTTTTTAAAACAAAAGAGATGCATAAGGTCACATGGAAACATCCAAGATCCGGCAATTGGCATCAGCTGGACTTCATTATCACATGGAGACAACATCTGAACCATACATCATTAACTCGAAGTTACCACAGTGCTGACTGATACAGATCATTCTTTGGTTGTTGCAAGGGTTAGACTGAGACCAAAGAGAATCTACACAGCTAAACACAAGTCTAGCCCCAGGATTAATATTACTAACACTCACGATCCTGGAAAGTGCTTTGAATTTCATCAGCAACTTGAAGACGCTTTCAATGATACATCAGAAAATTGTATAGTAAATGATAAATGGAGTAAACTTAAGGAAACTATTTATAAAACAGCGGTAGGGGTTTACGGCACTGTGGATGATAAGAAGCAGGACTGGTTTGCGGCAAACAGCCAGATACTGCAGCCCTTGATTGATAAAAAGAAGATAGCTCTCTTAAGAAACAAGGAAAGACCAACGCGTAACACTCTGAGTGAGCTGAAGCAAGCAAGGAAGGATGTACAAAAGGCTGCCAGGCAGTGAGCGATTGACTATTGGATCAAGTTATGTGAGTCCATTCAAATCGCAAGTGATAAGGGAAACATCATTAGCATGTATGAAGGGATAAAGAAAGCCTGTGGTCCAATGATCAAAAGAAGTGCACCGCTGAAAACCTTGACTGGAGAAATCATCACTGATAAGAAACAGCAGATGGATAGATGGGTCGAGCACTATTTAGAGCTTTACTCAAGTGAGACCAAGCTAGCGGATGATGCCCTCAACGCCATAGAGGCCCTGCCAACTCTTGACCACCTGGACACACTTCCCACTATAATAGAAGTTAAGTGTGCTATAAATGAGCTTGCATCTGGCAAGGCTCCAGGTAAGGATGGGATTCCAATAGAGGTGATCAGGAGTGGGCAAGACACACTCGCTCTACAGATCCACCAGCTAATAGAGCTATGCTGGCGAGAAGGACAAGTCCCACAGGAATTCAAAGATTCAAACATCATAACGCTGTACAAGAACAAGGGAGATCGGAGCGACTGTAACAACTATAGGGGTATCTCACTTCTGTGTATTGTTGGGAAAGTATTTGCCAGAATTGTCCTGCACAGATTTCAAGTCCTGGGGGAGATCAAGTCTACCCCGAATCACAGTGTGGCTTCCGTCAGATGCAAGAAAAATGCCGGGAACAAAATCAGCCACTGTTTATTGCCTTCATCGACCTCACAAAGGCATTCGATTTGGTCAGTCGTGAGGGTCTGTTCAAAGTACTAAAGAAGATTGGCTGCCCACCAACTCTTCTGTCCATTGTGGAATCGTTCCACACAGGCATGAAGGGTATAATCAGGTTTGATGGCTCAACTTCACCTCGTCTACCAAGCCTGAGTCCTTAGTACTCTTCTTTATGGCAGTGAAACCTGGACAACTTACTCACGCCAAGAGAAACGTTTAAACAGCTTTCATATGCGGTGTCTGCGAAGAATACTTGGTATTAAGTGGCAAGACAAAATCACAAATACTGAAGTATTGGAAAGATCAGGTTGTGTGACGGTGTATTCCATGCTCAGTCTTCGTAGACTTAGATGGATAGGACACGTTAGGAGGATGGATGATGGTAGAATACCAAAGGACATCTTTTTTGGTGAATTACAGACGGGTAAGAGATCTCAGGGTCGGCCTCTACTACGATACAAAGATGTGTGTAAGCGGGACATGATTGATACAGGCATTGATAATGCACATTGGGAGCACGTCGCCGCTGAACGTGTTGCTTGGAGGGCAACTATCAGAAACGGAATAAAGACAAAGGAGAAAATGATTGCAGATAAAGCACACACAGAGCGCGAGAGACGTAAGATGGTGCAAAATGGTGGAAATGACCATGTTTTCACATGCACCTACTGTGGGCAAACATTTGCAGCAAGAATTGGCCTTACCAGCCACACTCGCCACCGCCATGGATCGTAGTTATTAAGCTTTGTGTACCAAACTATCGTCTGTCAAGACGGAAAGGTGCCAATGATAAAAAAGTAACACCAGCCGACGTTCAAGTGGCCACATCCCACATTGTGTTTATATTATATAAAGTAAAGCCAGCCGCCGTTCTAGTGACCACATCCCACATTGTGTGTATATTTTATAAAGTAAAGCCAGCCGGTGTTCTGGTGACCACATCCCACATTGTGTGTATATTATATAAAGTAAAGCCAATCGGCTTTCAAGTGACCACATCCCACATTGTGTGTATATTATATAAAGTAAAACTAGCCGGCATTCTAGTGACCACATCCCACATTGTGTGTATATTATAAAAATTAAAGCCAGCCGGTGATCTAGTGACGACATCCCACATTGTGTGTATATTATATAAAGTAAAGCCAGCCCACGTTCTAGTGACCACAACAAACATTGTATGTATATTATATAAAGTAAAACCAGTTGGCGTTCTAGTGACCACATCCCACATTGTGTGTATATTATAAAAATTAAAGCCAGCCGGCGTTCTAGTGAACACATCCCACATTGTGTGTATATTATAAAAAGTAAAACCAGCCGACGTTCAAGTGGCCACATCCCACATTGTGTGTATATTATATAAAGTAAAACTAGCCGGCATTCTAGTGACCACATCCCGCATTGTGTATATATTATATAAAGTAACGCCAATCGGCTTTCAAGTGACCACATCCCACATTGTGTATATATTATATAAAGTAACCCCAGCTGCGTAAGAACAGAAACAGGCAACTCTGACTGGTTCTCAGTCGAAACAGGAGTGAAACAGGGTTGTGTCTTATCACCGATGCTTTTTGGAATAGCTATCGATTTGGTCATGCGCAAATGCACAAACAACACAAATATGGGTATCCATTGGGTTGACAAAAGTCTAGAAGACCTGGACTTTGCCGACGACATAGTGCTTTTGAGTTCAACACACCCGGATGCCCAAGAGAAAATAAACCACCTCCAAAATGTTTCAGGGCAAATTGGTCTCCAAATTAACACCACAAAAACAAAGACTATTGATCTTACCAACAGTTCAGATGACACCAAATTGAACAGCTACGTTCTTGAAAAAGTCAACAGCTTCACATACCTAGGAAGCAAAATGACATCTACAGGGGACTCAACACCAGAAATATCATCTAGAATCGCACTGGCATCTAGTGCCTTCAATAAACTGTCAAACATCTGGAAGTCAAAGACACTCAGCAAACACACAAAACTTAAAATCTTCAACTCTTGTGTGATTCCAATGTTAACGTATGGATGTGATGTATGGACAGACTTCAGAACCAATTCGCAAATAAGACAAGAGACTAAGCAAGATACAATATCTAATTTCATAAGAAGACGCCGTTGGAACTACATCGGCCATGTACTCAGAATGGACAAGACAAGACTCCCCTACCAAGCCCTCATATGGTCACCGGTAGGGAAAAGAAAACGGGGAAGACCAAGAGAGACCCTGCGTAGAACCATCATTAGAGAAGGCTCATTCAATGGCCAAGTAAATATCCAAGATCTACAACAGGTAGCAGCGAACCGCCAGGCATGGAGAGACAGGACTTCTGCCCTATGCGCCGCCTTAGGCTCAAGAGGAAAGACTAACTAACTAACTAACCCCAGCCGACGTTCTAGTGACCACATCCCACATTGTGTGTATATTATATAAAGTAAAGCCAGCCGGCGTTCTAGTGACCACATCCCACATTGTGTGTATATTATATAAAGTAAAGCCAGCCGGCGTTCTAGTGACCACATCCCACATTGTGTGTATATTATATAAAGTAAAGCCAGCCGGCGTTCTAGTGACCACGTCCCACATTGTGTGTATATTATATAAAGTAAAGCCAGCCGGCGTTCTAGTGACCACATCCCACATTGTGTGTATATTATATAAAGTAAAACCAGCCGACGTTCTAGTGACCACAATCCCACATTGTGTGTATATTATATAAAGTAAAGCCAGCCGTTCTAGTGGCCACATCCCACATTGTGTGTATATTATATAAAGTAAAGCCAGCCCACGTTCTAGTGACCACATCAAACATTGTGTGTATATTATATAAAGTAAAACCAGTTGGCGTTCTAGTGACCACATCTCACATTGTGTGTATATTATATAAAGTAAAACCAGCCGGCATTCTAGTTACCACATCCCACATTGTGTGTATATTATAAAAATTAAAGCCAGCCGGTGTTCTAGTGACCACATCCCACATTGTGTGTATATTATATAAAGTAAAGCCAGCCCACGTTCTAGTGACCACAACAAACATTGTGTGTATATTATATAAAGTAAAACCAGTTGGCGTTCTAGTGACCACATCTCACATTATGTGTATATTATATAAAGTAAAACCAGTTGGCGTTCTAGTGACTACATCCCACATTGTGTGTATATTATATAAAGTAAAGCCAGCCGTTCTAGTGACCACATCCCACATTGTGTGTATATTATATAAAGTAAAGCCAGCCGTTCTAGTGACCACATCCCACATTGTGTGCAGGTTGATCTAAACATGTGGAGCTAGCACCATATACCCAACAAACCTTAACGTTTGAAGAAAGGTTCTTTATATTGAGAACTACACGCAAATATCACCAGTCCTGCCTGTTGTGTAAATAGTTTGGCTGTTGTGTAAATAGTTTTTCAACAGATAATACATTTTTTTTTTTTTTACTTTGTTTCTACTACACCACTTGGAAAAAAACTGTAGGCAGTAAGTTGTATTATTGTTGCAGATTATTACAACTAGTAAATAAGTAAATATTTTATTTATTGTCAATGTTGTGATTTGAGATTAGTTTGTAAATCACCAAATGGGAAGGTAACATCAGTAACATTAGATATGCGGATGATACGGTATTGATTGCAGACAGTGAGCAGGATCTGCAATATTTAGTACATACGGTTTCTGCACACGGTGAACAACTAGGGTTAGAATTACATTGTAAGAAGTGACATACTATGGTTGTCACTAGGAAGAAAGAAATACTACAATGTAATATACAAGTAAATTGGAATATTCTAAAACAAGTTAATAGGTACAATTATCTGTGAAAAGTCATAACATCTTATGGGAGATGCCTTAAATAGATTAGAACAAGAATCGTCATGGCGAAGGTTGTCTTTTGCAAGATGAAAAACGTTCTGACCAATACAAAGATGTCATTTGCAACGAGAAAAACAGTGAAGAGCTGCTACATAGAACCTGCACTTTTGTATGGATGTGAAGCGTGGACAATACGCAGACAAGTTGAAAAACATCTGATGGCTGTGGAAATGTGGTTTCTGAAGAAAATACAATGGACAGACAGAATAACCAATGACCAAGTCATAGAAGAAACAAGTGAAAACCGTAAACTGATTAGAGAAATTAGACGTAGTCTGTCACAATTTTTGGACATGTTATGAGAAGAAATAAATTGGAGAACTTGGTGACAACTGGCAAGATTTGAGGTGAAGAAAACAAAGGGACGGAAGAGAAGTAAATACCTGGATGGCTTGTCCACGTGGTATGGTCGAGACAAGAACACCGAGCTGATCCACGACTGTGGTGATCGCGCCAGACGGCGAAACATGACCGGTCACGCTTACCGGCATGATGATGATGATTGTATGCCTGTCACAATGTTTTCATATGTTGTAACAACATCAACAACAGGCGGTTGGACAAACGAAATAATCGTAAACATCTGTACAATAAAAGACAGTAACACTTGTTCAACTAAATATGTCTTTTCTTTGGTTCACTCGCCCTGAACTCAAGCCTAGTCCATACGCCTGCTACTACTTCTATCGCATTGGACTGCTCTTTGCATGTGGCATTAGTTTTCTCTTTTACCAGTGTCCTTCGCCATCAGGCGACCCAACTCCGAATTCAGAGGTAGTTGTAATTTACGTCCCCAAGTCAAGGACGAGAAGTCAAAATTTTAGTGATTAATTAATTTTAGTGAAAATTAGTGATTAAAAGAAAATTCCCACTCCTGGACTACTAGCAGAGGAAACAACAGTTACATTGATGTCATCATCGCTCTCGGACAATTAGTATAGAGCAAAACGCTGTAACGATTCCATAACAAGAAGAAAGGGCATTTTTCTGACAGGACACAGGAACCAGTAACTGCGTCTTCACCCTCATCGACATTAGTATATAGATCTACATTCTTGTTTTGTAGACTGCAGCAAGGACGTCGACTGTGTTTAGCATGATAAATTGTGGGAGAAATGCAGATGCAAGCATATGTGATTCACTTAACTGAATCAGTTGGTCTTGAACAATAAGCTGCTGCAAGAGTAGCGAGTGAAACAGCAGACAGGTTTTACGTTAGAACATGAGAAATAAGACATTGCTGCAGTTTTGTGTGTGCTGTTCCTGTACAGTATCGCTGCAGCATATATAATAAAGAAAATAAGAAACAATGATATCAGTGAACATTATGGAGAATTCAAAATGTGTGGAAACCCAATTCCAGAACTCAGACATGTATGTGACATGATTTTCCTTGCAAATAATTCTTAGAAATCGGAAGAGTTAATCTTGTCTGTCAAAAGATACACCGATGTTGAAAACTGATTTTCAAACTGAAAAAGAAACTAATACTGTCCAAAAAATGAAACTACACGTCAACTTAAAAGCACAGTCAACAAATAAAAACATTGAAAATGAAAAACTATGAACCATGATTATATTGGTTACAAAAAAAAAAAAAAAAAAAGAAGAAAAAATGAGGACTATTTAAAAGAATCCAGACAGAAACTAGACATAGTGGCATTAGAAAACACATTTATGTAAAATATTCAGTTTCAACTGAAGCAGTTGACTGGGATAGTGGGAGATGCCATGGCGGTGTTTCAAATGGGGAAATTTGACAGAGTACCATGTAAGCGAACACACAAAGTTTCCAAAGCAGACATTTGGACACAGACATTGTGAACTGCAACTTAGCGAATTAAGCTGAGGCTATTTGAAAGCGAATACCGTAAGCGCTTATGACAATGTTTCAAGGGATACAGATCTACAATGAAAAGTGTGAGTGATCAAACCATAATTTCAAATAAGACACATTGACTGGACATACTCGCCGTCCATACCGATATTTCAAGTGAGACAAACAGACATTGAAAACTGTCAGCATCCATGATAGAGTTTATAAAGTGAGAAACTTTACCGATTAAAACTGAGCGATGCCATCAGAATGTCACATGAAATGATTTGGCAGAGCACATTGTGCATCCATCTCTTGATAAAATAAGGCATTTTTACATGAAACACAATGAAATAGTGTAAAAATATCAAATGAGATATAATCACGGCCAGGTTTCAGTGTGAGACAGTTTGATAGAGAGCAGTGTGAGCACACACGGCCAGGTTTCAGTGTGAGACAGTTTGATAGAGAGCAATGTGAGCACACACGGCCAGGTTTCAGTGTGAGACAGTTTGATAGAGAGCAATGTGAGCACACACGACCAGGTGATATGAGCGCCAAATTCAACGTTTAACCTGAGTCATAACCACGTGACTGGGATTACTGTGAGTTACAGCGTGAAGTCCCCAGTGGAAAAAAAAAATTGACATAGTAATCACTCACTTTCTACTTTCCAAACTAAAGATAAATATAGTATTATCTATCATATGAGTAATTCTTGAAAATATAAAACAAAATTGTTTATTACTTCTTTTATTACAATCTCTAGTTACGGGTAAGTGTAATTGTAGTCGAAGATTTTTAAAAGTTTAACATAAGACCACCTTCTTCTGTCTTATGTAAATTTTATGATTTAAGATTATTTTATTGGTTTAATATATATATATATATATATATATATATATATATATATATATATATATATATATATATATATATATATATATATATATATATATATATATATTTATATATATTAGTTAGTTAGTTAGTCTTTCCTCTTGAGCCTAAGGCGGCGCATAGGGCAGAAGTCCTGTCTCTCCATGCTTGGCGGTTCGCTGCTACCTGTTGTAGATCTTGGATATTTACTTGGCCATTGAATGAGCCTTCTCTAATGATGGTTCTACGCAGGGTCTCTCTTGGTCTTCCCCGTTTTCTTTTCCCTACTGGTGACCATATGAGGGCTTGGTAGGGGAGTCTTGACTTGTCCATTCTGAGTACATGGCCGATGTAGTTCCAACGGCGTCTTCTTATGAAATTGGATACTGTATCTTGCTTAGTCTCTTGTCTTATTTGCGAATTGGTTCTGAAGTCTGTCCAGTGGATGTTTAGAAGTCTTCTAAGACATTTGTTCTCAAAATTGTCTAATTTTTTATCTAAAGCTACCGTTGATTTCCAACTTTCACATCCATACGTTAACACTGGAATCACACAAGAGTTTAAGATTTTAAGTTTTGTGTGTTTGCTGAGTGTCTTTGACTTCCAGATGTTTGACAGTTTATTGAAGGCACTAGATGCCAGTGCGATTCTAGATGATATTTCTGGTGTTGAGTCCCCTGTAGATGTCATTTTGCTTCCTAGGTATGTAAAGCTGTTGACTTTTTCAAGAACGTAGCTGTTGAATTTGGTGTCATCTGGACTGTTGGTAAGATCAATAGTCTTTGTTTTTGTGGTGTTAATTTGGAGACCAATTTGCCCTGAAACATTTTGGAGGTGGTTTATTTTCTCTTGGGCATCCGGGTGTGTTGAACTCAAAAGTACTATGTCGTCGGCAAAGTCCAGGTCTTCTAGACTTTTGTCAACCCAATGGATACCCATATTTGCGTTGTTTGTGCATTTGCGCATGACCCAATCGATAGCTATTCCAAAAAGCATCGGTGATAAGACACAACCCTGTTTCACTCCTGTTTCGACTGAGAACCAGTCAGAGTTGCCTGTTTCTGTTCTTACGCAGCAACGTGTTTCTTTGTAGAAAGATTTTATGACGTTGGTATATTTGGTAGGAAAACCATAGCTGTTAAGTAGATTCCAAAGTGAAGGACAGTGGATACTGTCGAATGGTTTTTTAAATTCGACAAAGTTGGTGATTAATTTCGACTGGAATTCTACGGAGTCTTCAATGATTATTCTGAGGGTGAAAATGTGGTCTATGCATGACCGTTTTGGTCTGAAGCCTGCTTGTTCTTCTCTGATATTTTCATCTATCGCCTTTTTCAATCTCTCAAGTAACATGCTACAAAAAAGTTTTCCTGGTACTGACAATAGAGTGATACCACGCCAATTATTGCAATCAGACATATCGCCCTTTTTAGGCAGTTTGAAAATTACACCATCTTTCCACTGTTGTGGTGGGGATTCGCTTTGCCAGATTTAATTGATCAGCTGTAACAAACGTTGTAAGGTGTTCTCATCTGCTGCTTTAAGCATTTCTCCCGAGATTTCATCTCCACCAACAGCTTTGTTGTTCTTCAATTTTTTGATGGCTGCTTTAATCTCTTCCGTGGTGAATGTCTCGCAGGAGGCATCTAGTGGGGGCATAGTAATTTCTCTCTCTATATATATACAGACAGACAGACAGACAGACAGACAGGCAGGCAGGCAGGCAGGCAGGCAGGCAGACAGACAGACAGACAGATACATAAATAGATACATAGATACATAGATAGATACATAGATAGATAGATAGATAGATATATATACTAGCTGCACGGCCCGGCTTCGCCCAGGCTCTGGCGGGGATCTATCTATCTATCTATGTATCTATCTATGTATCTATTTATGTATCTGTCTGTCTGTCTGTCTGTCTGTCTGTCTGTCTGCCTGCCTGCCTGCCTGCCTGCCTGCCTGCCTGCCTGCCTGCCTGTCTGTCTGTCTGTCTGTCTGTCTGTCTGTCTGTCTGTCTGTCTGCCTGCCTGCCTGCCTGCCTGCCTGCCTGCCTGCCTGCCTGTCTGTCTGTCTGTCTGTCTGTCTGTCTATGTATGTTCAGCCCGTTCCCGTTAAAAATATAGATAGAATAGAAGAATAGATAGAAAATATGATTGTAAGAGATCTATCTAAAGTAAACTTGTAGTCATATAAGCTCCCGTTCCCGACTATCTGTCTGTCTGTCAGTCTGTCTGTCTATCTGTCTGTCTGACCTGGCCCGGCTGCACCCAGTCCCTGGTGGGGAGCATCTCATTTAATTCATATAGATATCTATAGCCAGGGGACTTAACTTAAGATATAATAATGCTTCTAAAAGTTATGTCCCTTTTATATATTTTTTTTATATTTTCTTATGTTCAGTTATGTAATTACAAAATTAAATTTTAGGATGGTAATAGCTGATAGCTGATAGATAAAACTATGACAGTTGGTTGCACAGGAATGAAAGGAAAACGTGTAGAAAATTTCATCTCAATCGGATGGACCGTTCGCGAACGCATAAAGAACGGATCCACATACATCCATACATATATACATACATACAAAGATTTTATATATATATATATATATATATATATAATATATATATATATATATATATATATATATATATATATATATATATATATATATAGAGAGAGAGAGAGAGAGAGAGAGAGAGCAAGTAAAAATAACATGGCTGCATTCTCTCTCAATACCTATTTACCAGATAATGCAATGCCAGGCTGGCCAATGAAGGAACAAATCAGTTTAAGTTCATTAGTGAGAATTAGGACAGGGCTGTATTATTTCCCTATGAGGTTTACATTCACTGCAGCATGTGTAATGAGAAACGTGAGAAATGACGAGACCAATGGTAACTTTGTATTCATTCATAATGAGAAAAATCCAGTTCCACAACACAGATTTGCAGATGGGAAGGAATGGTGTTCGCTCCCAAGGCAAGATTAAATGACGCAGCCTCACATTAAATATTGGAAGCTTTGTGGCGCGCATTTCACGTGTCTACAACTTGATCGACAGTTTGATAGAGAGCAATGTGAGCGCACACGGCCAGGTTTCAGTGTGAGACAGTTTGATAAAGAGCAATGTGAGCACACACGGTCAGGTTTCACTGTGAGACAGTTTGATAGAGAGCAATGTGAGCACACACGGCTGTCAGAATCTCCGAGGCGGCTTCATCACCCCCGCCTGGCAACGACCAGGTACGACGGTGAGCTAGACGAACAGCTAATACGCAGGCGATGGCTAGAGGTCAGCGTGGTGCACGCAGACCACGAGAACGGAAAGCAGGGCCAAAGACAGAATCACTGCTGGTAGTCGGACAGCCTGGGACAGCGAGACGAGACAGACATGAAAGAGTGCTGTTGTGTATGAGTCGAGACTGATGGAAGAAAGCTTATATGCTTTGTGCGAGTAGAGTGAAGATTGCATGAGTGATATCTACATTTGTATTTATGATATTATTGATACCTTGCATTGTGTGTGGTTTTGACAATGGCATTATCGCTAACTTTGAGCGATGCCTGATGTGACTGCGTTTGGGAAGTGCGATTAAAGTGTTTGAGTTATATCGCCGTGTGTTTGTACACTCATTATGTGTGTGCAAGTGTTTCACGCCTGTTAGTGAACACGAGCCTTTGGTTATCTAATTAAGACCCTGACATGAGTGAGCGTGGGTGCATCGTCCGGCTTTTGAATCGAATGTGAACATACGTGTGAGGAGGAGTGAACGTGGGAAGCTCGTCCGTGTTTGAACCAGTATATGTGAAGAGGAGTGAACGTCTTTGGACATTAAGATCTTGTGATTGAGAAAGAAGAGAAAGTTGTAAGATATACGTGTATGAGTGAACGTGGATGCATCGTTTGTGTTTAAACCAAAAGCAAGCGACGAGTGAACGTGTAAGACATGTGTTAAAATGCAATGGAGTGAAATAGTTCTGTAAAGTGAACGAAAGTATCGGACAAGAAAGCATACGAAATTGAAATCAGAAAGTACGACGAGACGACTATACAAACATACTTGACGAGCATACAAACCTATAACACTTAGCTGACAATACATACATCACAAAAACATACACATACTAATATTTTCTCTCTCCAAAAGTAAACAGGTTTTTCATCCAAAATTGTAAAGTACCAAGGTCATTTTCCTGGCTGTAGAAGACCATTCATTCCTTCTCTGGTGAAATTGCCAACAGACTTCCAGAGTTTCAAAATTCCAGTGTCACTTAAGTTTTTTTTTCTTGTATACTTTTGTGCGTGATCAGTCCTTGACTGTATAGTTATTTGTTCATTGTATAAATAAATGACCGTAGACCCCGAGGTAGACCAAGAAGGCGGTGGAGAGATAATACATGTACAGACCTACAAGCACTTGGAATCAACGACTGGCAAGAGAAGGTCCACCAGAGAGACGAATGGAGACGGATTGTATCTGCAGCAAAGAACCTCAATGGCTCGGAACGCTGAAGAAGAAGAAGAAGAGAAGATATAATATAATTACTATATTTACTAGCATATTATAACTATTTTGCATATAAACCTGCGTAACTATTTTGTAACAGCACCATGTCTTCGTTACACGACTTTGTTGAACCTGGATTAAAGTTAAAGTTAACCGGAGATGAATTAACAAAGTGGAGCGAGGCAAAATATGCAGAGTATGTCCAATTACAGGAAAAAGCCAAAGAAAGGGAGGACAGAGCTGCTGAAAGGGAACTGAAAAAGGCAGAGTTAGATGCTAAAAACAAACAGGCAGAGTTAGAGCTAAGAAAGGCTGAGATTACTGCACAGAGCAAAAGAGAATAACTTGAAATGCAGTTAAAAATTAAACAGCTAGAGCACGAAACATCAGTCGATAGAGATACCAGAAAGCTAGAAATGAAGGGGGGAAAATCATTACAAAAAGTACCAAGATATTGTCAAAAATTTCGTTACCGGAGACTGTATCTCAGCATTTACCCAGAACTTTGAAACAATAATGGAACATTATCAGGTCACAGTCACAGATTGGAACATCATCTATATGAGGAGTCATATCAAGTTGAATATCCATCAAGGGTATGTTGACGGCAAAGTAGCCAGTGTTTTACGTAACAGCGGAAGCACCCTCATTGGTTTGAGGAAATACTTTATCTTACCTGAAGATTACACAGGCAAACATGTAAGATGCAGAACTTTCTCAGGAAATATTGACAAAATACCCACTTGCATGGGCATATATTTAGACACCATTTTACACAGGAAAAGTAAAATGCGCAGCATTGTCCAAGCCTTGTTGTGACATAATTGTTGGAAACTTGCCTGGAGTTAGTGATATGCCACATAACCTGGCAACATCTTGCTATGGAAATATTTTATTAAATAATACAGTATATATATCAGCTGAACAATTACAAGCTCAGTCTCACCAAACGAAGGCAAAAGAGCTACCAAACTCTGTTGAAACACTTTGCCCAAATATGGGAGAAAACCTCATAAAGGCACAAGAACATTAGAAGCCTACAGAACAAAGCTAAAACAGAGCAAAGAAACATTGAAAATAAACAGCACTATACCAACAGCGCAACGCAAACAGCAAACAACAACAAACAAAGCTAATCAAAAGACTCTAATGTTTGCCCTGATATTTCTGTACTCTTTGACTGCAATATTGTTAACATACCTTACTGCATATTCATTGTTGTATTGTAATTGTACACCCACTTATCAAGAAATACCTCATTCGACTACTGTGTTTCCACCGTTTGTAGTAGTGTATTGTGCCAAACCACGCGGCTCATTATCAATCGATCATACTTTGTTAACTGAACTAGATAATGAACATAAAACTGTGTCACCGTACGAGCATGTAACAACATTATCCGACAGGTTTATGAAAGCATGTATTTTAGTTAAAGAATCATTGAGACAATCTGTTGCCATCTACAGGGAGTACGCAAACAGAGAAAATAGGACAATAACACTGACACCAGGACAGGACTTATTACTCCTCTTGCCCAGTCACAAACATCTCCAAACAGACTCGTGGCAAGGACCGTGCAAAGTATTAAGACATATCTCGACTGTAGACTACAATAGAGACGAAGACAACGACGAGAAAGCAGCAAGCACGACAGTAGTGGACCACACAGACTCAGACAATACAGACGAAATACCAGTTCCATCACGTCAGACGACAGACATTGCAAGACATCGAACTATTTCCTGACCTATCTCAGACTGAGACCGACAACTGCAGACAACTGTGACAAGACTCTTATTGGCAAACATACCGAACATACTTTCCTACATGGACGACATCTGTATATACACTAGGACAATGACAGAACACCTGACGACATTCCGACAAACATTTGACCGCATCAGACAACACGGCCTAACAGTGAAACCATAAAAGGTAGAAATTGCCTACCATGAAATTAAATGTTTAGGATATAAAATGTGTAATGGTTTTGTTACCACTGATGACAATATTGTTTCGAAAATTTTAAAATTGTCACTTCCTACCACCAAGAAGGAAGTAAGGAGCATGCTTGGTCTACTGAATAATTACAGACGATTCATACCTAATTTTTCGAATTTGACAGAAAGTTTTACAAATCTACTAACCAAAAACCAACCAAATAAGATTGTAAACAGAGAAGGCCTGAGACCAGCAGTTACAAAAGTATTGTCGTATTTCTCGTGTAATCTCATCCTTAAATTGCCAAATTTGGAAATTCCTTTCAGATTGAGAACTGACTCGAGTTCTATAGCGATTGGGGCTGTTTTGTTACAGACCTATGATGACATCCTACATCCAGTCCGTTACGTAAGTCGCAAACTGACACCAAGAGAAAAGAGAAGGTCGACTCCAGAATTGGAAGCCCTGGCTTTAATTTATTCTGTTAAGAAATTGTCTACATTTTTGTTAGGGAAACATTTTATCGTGGAGACAGACAACAATCCGTTAACAATCATTACTACAGGTTCACCGACAAACCATAGGACGCAAGCTGGTCTTTGTTACTCCAAAGTTACAACTTTGAGATTAGACACATCAGCGGCTCTGAAAATACGATTGCAGACTTACTTTCCAGATGTCCTCTCGGGACGTCCGACGGCTAACTACGCCTTAGCGCAAAACACTGAGGCAGTGAATATAGCCTGTTTTCTATAGCGCTCAGAAAGTTATCACAATCCAGCGAATTAATGGTTAAATAATCCTAAGAACGCTGTGACAAGTGACATATTGTGATAAGGACATAGTCCTCCTATTTATGTAAATTATATTTTTAACAAGTGAATATGTGGAATATATGAACATTTAGAATGATAAAGACAATATTTTAAACACATAGTGATAGTCATACGAACAGTGCTCAAAGAACAGTACTACTGGTGTGTATAAGCTTACCTGATACCACCTCCTAGTAATATCCGTAGTACCGACGCTTATGAATACGTGTGCAATAAGCACAGCAGAGGGTTCTAACATTTTAACGCTACAGCTGTGTTATATAGACGACAATTAGAAAGTCAACACATTCATAACAGTTTAATCCATTCTTCTATTAGAAAAGTATGTTTTCACATGCATCTACTGTGGGCAAACATTTGCAGCAAGAATTGGCCTTACCAGCCACACTTGCCACCGAGATGGGTCGTAGTTATTAAGCAGTTTTGAAGCACAATGTACCAAACTATCGTCTGTCAAGACGGAAAGGTGCCAATGAAAAATATTAGAACAGTGTAATCCGAACGGTATTATCCGAACATGTGAAAGAACAGTGTGTTATTCCAACGTGCCAACACACCATTTTTGCACTTCAGTTTCCTTTTTGAGTTATTTAGTTAAAGTTAGTAAAAGTGTCAGACTATATAAATAATAGTCACAAAGAAATGACATTTGAGAAAACTTTGTGACACCAAATTTACATAGATTTAATTGTATGAAAGGATTTATATATTTGTGATCTAAGAATCATTGATTGATTAATTTCTTCTCAATGGTGTCTACTATGTCACTATTGAAAATACATATCAAACTATGACGCTTAGAATAGAACTTACAAATGTACTTTATTTTTGTGAAAGAATGTATAAATTATCTCCCATAACGTTTCACCTGTACATCAAAAGGGAAACAATTTGAAATATTGGGAAAATGTAAGCATGTATATAGTATTTTGATCAGAATAGCCAGAACAACTACTCTTCACCATGTGACATCAACTATGCGTGGAATATAACTACTGAAGTGGAGGAACAGAATTGGACTATCCGACCATATCGGTTGGCGTCTAGTTCTGAAGTCATCTTAAAAGTGATGACTTAAGGCCTGACATGTCTCTTTTTGTGATTTTTTTTATTTTTGTCGTTGAGGTAGCGCGTTGCTTGAGAGATAGCGTTAGTCGCGGATAACTACCGGACTGGCTGAGTCCATGATCAACCTAAGTAAACATCAACTAGGGGAAAGTACTGATGAGAGTAGCCTTATGGCATTACTGAAGAAAGCAGATATCATGCAACTACCCAGTAAACTTCAATGAATACCAAAGAGTCATCTAATATGACAAACAAGTCGTCGATTCTGACATTACATTATTAATGTAACCAAACTATAAACAGCAGTAATGAAAGGGTATACCTTTCATAAGAGGGGGCGGCGGAGAATGTCAGAATCTCCGAGGCGACTTCATCACCCCCGCCTGGCAACGACCAGGTACGACCGTGAGCTAGACTAACAGCTACTACGCAGGCGATGGCCAGAGGTCAGCGTGGTGCACGCAGACCACGAGAACGGAAAGCAGGGCCAACAAGAGAATCACTGCTGGTAGTCGGACAGCCTGGGACAGCAAGACGAGACAGACATGAAAGAGTGCTGCTGTGTATGAGTCGAAACTGATGGAAGAAAGCTTGTATGCTTTGTGCGAGTAGAGTGAAGATTGCGTGAGTGATATTTACATTTGTATTTATGATATTATTGATACCTTGCATTGTGTGTGGTTTTGACAATGGCATTATCGCTAACTTTGAGCGATGCCTGATGTGACTGCGTTTGAAAAGTGCGATTAAAGTGTTTGAGTTATATCGCCGTGTGTTTGTACACTCATTGTGTGTGTGCAAGTGTTTCACGACTGTTAGTGAATACGAGCCTTTGGTTATCTAATCAAGAACCTGACAGGCCAAGTGTCTGTGTGAGACAGTTTGATAGAGAGCAATTGGAGATATCAAGGCCAGGTTTCAGTGTGAGACAGTTTGATAGAGAGCAATGTGAGCACACACGGCCAGGTTTCAGTGTGAGACAGTTTGATAGAGAGCAATGTGACCACACACAGCCAGGTTTCAGTGTGAGACAGTTTGATAGAGAGCAATGTGAGCACACACGGCCAGGTTTCTGTGTGAGACAGTTTGAGAGAGAGAGAGCAATGTGACCACACACAGCCAGGTTTCAGTGTGAGACAGTTTGATAGAGAGCAATGTGAGCGCACACGGCCAGGTTTCAGTGTGAGACAGTTTGATAGAGAGCAATGTGAGCGCACACGGCCAGGTTTCAGTGTGAGACAGTTTGATAGAGAGCAATGTGAGCTACACCACGCCAGGTTTCAGTGTGAGACAGTTTGATAGAGAGCAATGTGAGCGCACATGCCAGGTTTCAGTGTGAGACAGTTTGATAGAGAGCAATGTGAGCGCACACGGCCAGGTTTCAGTGTGAGACAGTTTGATAGAGAGCAATGTGAGATATCACGGCCAGGTTTCAGTGTGAGACAGTTTGATAGAGAGCAATGTGAGATATCACGGCCAGGTTTTCAGTGTGAGACAGTTTGATAGAGAGCAATGTGAGCATCACACGGCCAGGTTTCAGTGTGAGACAGTTTGATAGAGAGCAATGTGAGCACACACGGCCAGGTTTCAGTGTGAGACAGTTTGATAGAGAGCAATGTGAGCACACGGCCAGGTTTCAGTGTGAGACAGTTTGATAGAGAGCAATGTGAGAGCACACAGCCAGGTTTCTGTGTGAGACAGTTTGATAGAGAGCAATGTGACCACACACAGCCAGGTTTCTGTGTGAGACAGTTTGATAGAGAGCAATGTGACCACACACAGCCAGGTTTCTGTGTGAGACAGTTTGATAGAGAGCAATGTGACCACACACAGCCATGTTTCTGTGTGAGACAGTTTGATAGAGAGCAATGTGACCACACACAGCTAGGTTTCAGTGTGAGACAGTTTGATAGAGAGCAATATGAGCACACACGGCCAGGTTTCTGTGTGAGACTGTTTTATAGAGAGCAATGTGAGATCACACGGCCAGGTTTCTGTGTGAGACAGTTTGATAGAGAGCAATGTGAGCACACACGGCCATGTTTCAGTGTGAGACAGTTTGATAGAGAGCAATGTGAGACAGTTTGATAGAGAGCAATGTGAGACAGTTTGATAGAGAGCAATGTGATACAGTTTGATAGAGAGCAATGTGTGACGGTTTGATAGAGAGCAATGTGAGACAGTTTGATAGAGAGCAATGTAAGAGCACTACCACGGCCAGGGTTTTCAGTAGTAAGACATTGTTGTGATAGAGAGCAAATGTGAGCATACACGCCAGGATTTCAGTGTGAGACAGTTTGATAGAGAGCAATGTAGCACATATCACGGCCAGGTTCGCAGTGTAAGATAGTTTGATAGAGAGCAATGTGAGCACACACGGCCTCAGGTTTCAGTAGGATACAGCTTGATAGAAGATCAGTGGGAGCGTACACGTCCAGGTGTCTAGTTGTGAGACAGTTTGATAGAGAGTAGTGTGAGCGTACACGGTAAGGTTTCAGTGTGAGACAGTTTGATAGAGGGTAGCAATGTGAGCGTACACGGCCAGGTTTCAGTGTGAGACAGTTTGATAGAGAGTAGTGTGAGCGTACACGGTCAGGTTTCAGTGTGAGACAGCTTGATAGAGGGTAGAGTGAGCGTACACGGTAAGGTTTCAGTGTGAGACAGTTTGATAGAGGGTAGAGTGAGCGTACACGGCCAGGTTTCAGTGTGAGACAGTTTGATAGAGAGCGATGTGAGCACACACGGCCAGGTTTCAGTGTGAGACAGCTTGATAGAGAGCAATGTGAGCGCACACGGCCAGGTTTCAGTGTGAGACAGTTTGATAGAGAGCAATGTGAGCACACGCGGCCATGTTTCAGTGTGAGTCAGTTTGATGGAGAGCAATGTGAGCACACACGGCCAGGTTCCAGTGTGAAACAATTTGATAGAGAGCAATGTGAGCACACACGGCCAAGTTTCAGTGTGAGACAGTTTGATAGAGAGGAATGTGAGCACACACGGCCAGGTTTCAGTGTGAGACAGTTTGATAGAGAGGAATGTGAGCACACACGGCCAGGTTTCAGTGTGAACAATTTGATAGAGAGCAATGTGAGCACACACGGCCAGGTTTCAGTGTGAGACAGTTTGATAGAGAGCAATGTGAGCGCCAAAGTCAACGTTTAACCTGAGTCGTAACCACGTGACTGGGATTACTGTGAGTTACAGCGTCAAGGCCCCAGTTGAAAAAAAAAATTGACATAGTAATCACTGACTTTCTACTTTTTATACTAAAGATAAATATAGTATTAGCTATCATATAAGTAATTATTGAATATGTAAAAGAAAATAGTTTATTACTTCTTTTATTACAATCTCTAGATGTGGGTAAGTGTAATTGTAGTCGAACATTTATAAAAGTTTAACATAAGACCACCTTCTTTCTGTCTTTTGTAAATAAAATTTTATGATTTGAGATTATTTTGTTACACTAATATCTAGTATATATATATATATATATATATATATATATACCGGCTCCGTGGCCGAGGTGTTAGCAGCTTTCTCCGCTAACTCCGAATACTCTCGTCACGTGACGCGACGAGAATTAGCAGTGGTTCGAATCGCAAAAGTGACTTATGAGAGTATGGAGCCGGTCGCTCAGAAAGTCGTGGCGTGCTGATGAGCGTAATCTAGCCTAGGAATCAACATACAGCTGAAAGCTGCTGGTGTTGACCGCAATATCCTGAAACAGGATGGAAACGCGGGAAAAAAAATAATATATATATATATATATATATATATATATATATATATATATATATATATATATATATATATATCCATCCATCCATCCATCCATCCATTGGCACCTTGCCGTCTTGACAGACGATAGTTTGTGCTTTAAAAAGGCATAATAACTTTTAACTATGGCGGTAGCGAGTGTGACTGATAAGGCCAATTTGCGCTGTAAATGTCCGTTCACAGTGGGTGCATCTGAACACGTGGTCATTTCCACCATCATGCACCATCTTACGTCTCAAACGCTTGGTGTGTGACTTTTCTGCAATAATTTTCTCCTTTGACTTTATTCCATTTCTGATATTTGCCCTCCATGCAACACGTTCAGCGGCGACTTGCTCCCAATGTGCATTATCAATGCCTGTATCAATCATGTCCCGCTTACACACATCTTTGTATCGTAGTAGAGGCCGACCCTGAGATCTCTTACCCATCTGTAATTCACCAAAAAAGATATCCTTTGGTATTCTACCATCATCCATCCTCCTAAGATGTCCTATCCATCTAAGTCTACGAAGACTGAGCATGGAATAAACTGTCACACAACCTGATCTTTCCAATACTTCAGTATTTGTGATTTTGTCTTGCCACTTAATACCAAGAATTCTTCGCAGACACCGCAACCGCATATGAAAGCTGTTTAAATTGTTCTTTTGGTGTGAGTAAGTTGTCCAGGTTTCACTGCCATAGAGAAGAGTACTAAGGACACAGGCTTGATAGACAAGGACTTTTGTTTTGGCAGTAAGCTTCCTGTTCTCCCAGACTCTTTTTCTTAACCTGTTCATTGTTGTTGCTGCCTTACCAATCCGGATGTTGATTTCCTGATCTAGGGATAATTTGCTATTTACCACTGATCCTAGATATGTAAAATGGTCTACTATCTCTAGTTCGGCGTCGTCAATAAAGATTGATGGTACCCCATGTGCACCTTGTGACATAATCTGTGTCTTCTTTTTGCTAATTGTTAAACCAAATTCAGAACAAGCATTGGAGATTGCAGATAGTAGACATTGCAATTCTTCCTCAGAGTGGGTCGTAACTGCAGCATCATCTGCAAAAAGCAACTCTCTGATCAGTACCCTCCTAATTTTGGTCTTAGCCTTCAATCTCTGAGCATTGTAGAGGCCGCCATCTGAGCGTGAGTGAATGTATATACCACCATCCTGATCACGAAATGCATATTTCAGTAGAAGTGAAAAGTATATTCCAAAGAGGGTGGGAGCTAGTACACAACCTTGCTTAACTCCACTCTTGATTTCAAATTCTTCAGAAGTTGCACCATCAAACTTGATTATACCCTTCATGCCTGTGTGGAACGATTCCACAATGGACAGAAGAGTTGGTGGGCAGCCGATCTTCTTTAGTGCCTTGAACAGACCCTCACGACTGACCAAATCAAATGCCTTTGTGAGGTCGATGAAGGCAATAAACAGTGGTTGATTCTGTTCACGGCATTTTTCTTGCATTTGTCACAATGTGAATATCATATCAGTGGTAGACCGGTTCTGCCGAAAGCCACACTGTGATTCGGGGTAGACTTGATCTCCTAGGACTTGAAGTCAGCGCAGAACAATTCTGGCAAATACTTTTCCAACAATACACAGAAGTCAGATACCCCTATAGTTGTTGCAGTCGCTCCGATCGCCCTTGTTCTTGTACAGTATATATATGTGTGTGTGTGTGTGTGTGTGTGTGTCTGTGTCTGTGTGTTTGTGTGTGTGTTTGTGTGTGTGTGTGTGTGAGAGAGAGAGAGAGAGAGAGAGAGAGAGAGAGAGAGAGAGAGAGAGAGAGAGAGAGAGAGAGAGAGAGAGAGAGAGAAAGCAAGTAAAAATAACAGGGCTGCATTCTCTCTCAATAACTATTTAACAGATAATGTAATGCCAGAATAGCCAATGAAGGAACAAATCAGTTTAAGTTTATTAGTGAGAATTAAAACATGGCTGCATTATCTCCCCATGAGTGTATACATTCACTGCAAGATATGTAATGAGAAACATGGGAAATGACGAGACCAATGGTAATTTTGGATCCATTCATAATGAGAAAAATCCAGTTCCACAACACAGATATGCAGATGGGAAGGAATGTTGTTCGCGCTCAAGGCAAGATTAAATGACGCAGCCTCACATTAAATATTGGAAGCTTTCATAGACATTGTTCAACTGACAAAATCTGACAGGGAATATTATGAACGATCGCGCAAGAATCTTATGATTTCATACGAGATAATCTGACAGAAGGCGATGCGATTGCCCATGGCCGGGTTTCAAGTGAGTGGACTTGACATAGAGCAGTGTGGGCAGTCATCTGAGAATTTTAACTAGGACAATTGGCCTTGAATACTGTGAGCCTCCAAGGCACAGTTTGCACAAGTAGAATGGACACTGTGAGGAAATGATGCCGTGCTGTGATCCCTGCATTAAAATACTGGGGTACTCGAAAATGCTTTAATGAGTTTGTGGCGCGCATTTCACATGTCTACAACTTGGATATTGTCGTTAACATTAATATCATCATCCGCGCCACCAGGATAGTTATTGATTATGGCGGATGCATAGTATGCAGCAAGTATGGACTAGGGGAACAGAATGAAAGAGGTTGCAAAATTGTACAGTGGGTAAAAGAGCATGATTTGTTTATTGGAAACACCTGGTATCAACAGCACCCAAGGAGATTATGGACATGGATGAGTCCTGGTCATAAGATCAGAAATAAGATTGATTGCATTCTCATCAACAGAAGATTTCGAAATGCCTTAAAAGTCGCAAAAACTATACCAAGCGCAGACTGCTACAGCGATAATAGAATAATCTTAAGCAGTTTACATATAAAATTAAAGAAAATCAAATACTCACCAAGAAGCACAAAATTTGGTCTACAGGCACTGAAGAGTGAGGAAATAAAAGATACATTCAACGTAGAGGTAAAGAACAGATTCGATGCATTGTCCGATATGGAAATATTATTTCAAGACGTCAGTGACCAATGGGAAATATTAAAGAAATCAGTCAACCAAGCTGCAGAAATACCCATCGCAAAAATAAAAATAACAGGACGCAAGAAATGGATGACGGAAGACATCTTAAAACTCATGGAAGTAAGAAGAAATAACAAAAATAACAAGGAAAAATATGAAGAGGTTCGCAGGAAAATTAGGAAGCTATGTAAAGAGGCAAAAGAAACATGGCTTGAGGAAAATTGCAAGGAAATTGAAAACCAACACAACACCCTGAATACCACATTAATGCACAAAAGAAATAATGCCATCACTAACAAAAGAACACAAACACATAAACGGGATGCCTAAAAACCAAAGATGGTTAAATCATAATAGAAAAAGATCAGATTTTGCATGCGTGGTAAGATTATGTGAAAGACCTTTATGATGATACAAGAGAAGAACAATGTGATCATCGGAATAATTATGAAGGACCATCAATTTTGAAGATGGAAGTTCAGAATGCTCATTACCATATGAAAACTGGCAAGACCCCGGGTACAGATAACATCACAATAGAAATAGTCAATGCCTTCGAAGAATATGGAATAGATAAAGTCACCAGACTGATGAACGCATTATACGATACCTCCTGAATTTTATGGAGGAAATAAAGAGGAGACAAGTGAAATATTTTGGCCACGTTAAAAGACATGATACTCTTATAAAAACCATACTGGAGGGCAATGTTGAGGGCAAGCGAGCAAGAGGTAGACAACGATACAAGTGGGAGGATAACATCAAGAGATGGACGAACATCAGCCTGACAGAATGTAGAGTCAAGGCGAGAGACAGTGTTGGAGATCCATTGCAGCCAACCTTCATTGTGGAGACGGCACCTGATTGATTGATTGATATTTATTGCAATCCCGAAGAAATCAGGAGCTTTGGAATGCGATCAACATCGAACAATTAGTATAATGAGTGACATCACGAAGATTCTGCTGAGAATTATCATGCAAAGAGTTAGGAAGAAAAATCTAACCCGAAATAGGAGAAGAACAATGTAGGTTTGTGGAAGGCAAGGGCACAGTAAATGCTGTGTATATACTGAGAACAGTAATTGAACCTTCTACTGAAGTAAACAAAGATGTATATCTTTGCTTTATTGACTACACAAAAGCTTTCGATAAAGTGAGACATGTCGACATGGTAAGGATGCTTGAAGATCTACAAATTGATGGAAACCAACTTAGACTTGTAAAAAAACATATATTGGAAACAACAAGCTGCCATCAAAATTGATAACGATGTAGGTCAATATCAGTCTATTAAAAGAGGTGTGAGACAGGGATGTGTAATGTCTCCAGATTTGTTTTCCCTGTACAGTGAAAATATTTTCAGAAATATAGAAGATATGGAAGGAATCAACATTGGGGGACGATACAATAATAACATTAGATATGCAGATGATACGGTCTTGATTGCAGACAATGAACAGGACCTGCAAAATGTAGTTGAATTGTTGTTGCATACAGTGAACAACTAGGGTTAAAACTGAATATTAAGAAGACACAGATTATGGTCGTCACTGGGAAGAAGGAAATACCACAATGAGATATACGAGTACATGTGCATATTCTTAAGCTAGTCAATCGATACAGTCATCTCGGCACAGTCATAATCCGATGGGAGATGCCTTGAAGAGATTAGAACAAGAACAGGCATTGCGACGGTAGCCTTTTGCAAGATGAAAAACATACTGACATATAAAAAGATATCAATGGAAATTGGAAAAAGAATGCTGAAGTTCTACATAGAACCTATACTTTTGTGTGGTTGTGAAGCGTGGACAATAAGCAGTCAAGCTGAAAAACAGCTGATAGCTGTGGAAATGTGGTTTCTGAAGAAAATACAAAGAATACCATGGACAGACAGAAAAACCAATGAACAAGTCCTTCAAGAAACAAATGAAGATCGTAAACTGATTAGAGTAATTAGATGTAGACAATCAACATTTTGTGGGCAAGTTATGAGAAGAAATGACTTGGAGAACTTGGTGACGACTGGCAAGATTGAAGGGAAGAGACCAAGGGGAAGACCGTGAAGTAAATACCTGGATGGCTTGGCCACGTGACTTCGTCGAGACAGAATCACGAAACTGATCCACGACTCTGGTGATCGAGTGAGATGGCAGAACATGACCGCACACATTTATCGGCATGGCACATGATGGATGGATAGTTATCCAATTTTTCGTCTTCGCGTAAATTACAAACATTCCATGCTGCTAATTTCAGTGTACCTGTCCTTTCCTTGTGACGTTCTGTAATTTGACGAATCATGATAAACTAGGAGTCTTTAAAGAAGGTAGTTTACCGTTGCTTTACTTCCTGGCAGTGACCATACTGGCTGGAGGCCGTAGCCATTGTCTCGGTAAAGAGATCTTCTGCCTATCGTCTCGAAACTTGAGACTATAACCAACAACTATCCGTTGACCGCCCTCAAAATTCCATCCACTGCCTGCCTTCCGTAGTTTCTTGTGAAAACTTCCCAAAACGGATGGGAAAAACAGTACGTCTACCCTAGAAAAGAAAACAAAAAACAGCGTCCTCTAAAAAAAAACCCACCTTTATACCGTCGCCATTTTACCGGATAAATAATACCAGCAATAAGCACATGCCAAAGCCACAGAAAGAAATCTGGCTAATACAATTACTCTGTAGGCCTTGTTGTCACTTAAGATGACAATTCCATTGAGATGGACAATTTAAAAAACGGTTCGAACTATCAGGTCTCATAGACTTTAAAAGGTATAAAGAAATATTATGGAATGTAAAGATAACCGGCGCTCAACTGATCACATCACTTTAAAAGTTTTACATAAATATCACTAGTAGTTGCAAATGTATATATTGGAAGTAAATAGAAAAATAAATAGGTCTTATTATTTTCTGCATCAACAGCACGAAAAAGTACATTTAACTCAAATCGAGCATTATTTCATCTTGTAAATGATTACACATTGTACTTGTTGCCCTTGATATGATTTCAGACTGGTATGTGAATGTCAAAATGTTTTATATATCTTTAAATAAATAAACAGCTACACCAAGTAATCTGCATGTGTTACAGGGCCCATACATGAAGCAAATAATAGTTAAACTGTATTCACATGTGTTACGGGCCCATACATGAAGCAAAGAATAGCTAATCTGTAATCTAATGTTTTAACGGGCCCATACATGCAGCAAAGAATAGCTAAACTGTAATCCCTATATGTTATCGGGCGTATACATGAAACAAAGAATAGCTAAACTGTAATCTGTATGTGTTACAGGGTCCATACATGAAGCAAAGAATAGTTAAACTGTAATCTACATGTATTACCGGGTCCATTCATGAAGCGAAGAATATTTAAACTGTTACCTACTGTACATGCACTCAGAGTCGGCTAAGGTAGGTTGGTAGCTTTAGCTGCAGAATCCGATCAATCATAATCAAGTATACACAGGACTTACCTTCAGTTGTGAAGGGCCTATGTTCCATTTGGAGACATCACACAGAAGATGAGAAGGAAAAGCTTTCCGATGTCGTAGGGTTGGCATAATAATAAATCAGTCAAATTCAGAGCGATTTAGGCAGGTTGTTTTCACTGATGGACATCCCCGGTGTAGAACATGGCATATTTACACTTGCAGGTAGAACCACACAACTAGACATTTCACGATGTATAGGTTCAGTATCAGCACAGAAACACAATGAGAAACAAACACAGAAACGCTATGAGAAACAAACACAGAAACACTATGAGAAACAAACACAGGAAAAGCCACACAAAAGAATCCGCGGTAGCGCAGTAGCTAGCATCCTGGCCTGTCGGCCGTAGGTCACGTGTTCTAACTTCCTTGTAGAAGGAGATTGTGAAAATGGCTTTGGCTGTCAGGTCGGCCTATCCATGAATGGGAACAAGAAAATATTATGGAATGTTAAGCCAGCCGCCGTTCTAGTGTCCACATCCGACACTATGTGTATATTATATAATGTAAAGCCAGCCGTTCTATTGACCACACCCTACATTGTGTGTATATTATATAAAGTAAAGCCAGCCGTTCTAGTGACCACATCCCACATTGTGTGTATATCATATAAAGTAAAGCCAGCCGTTCTAGTGACCACATCTCACATTGTGTGTATATTTTATAAAGTAAAGCCAGCCGTTCTAGTGACCACATCTCACATTGTGTGTATATTTTATAAAGTAAAGCCAGCCGTTCTAGTGACCACATCCCACATTGTGTGTATATTATATAAAGTAAAGCCAGCCGTTCTAGTGACCACATCCCACATTGTGTGTATCTATATCTATAAAACAAAGTGTATGTATATGTGTATGTATATATGTATGTATGTAAATATGTATGTCCTTTATTTGTTCGCGAACGGCCCATCCGATTGAGATGAAATTTTCTACACGCCTTCCTTTCATTCCAGAGCTGTCAACTGTCATAGTTTTTTTTTCTTCTTCCTCCTCCTCCCTCCTCCCCCTCCCAAAATACGTACGTAAATATATGATGATGATGATGAAAGAATCCCCGAACCAAAACGCTAGGGAAAGGGAAGAAAATGACGTGACTACACAGAATCGTCACACGGCAATCATCATCATCAAGTGCCGTGCCGGCTGGCGTAGGCGTTCATGGCTCTCTGTAGATCTCAGTCTTTGTTTTTTTAAATCAACTCTGCTGCTGATATTCCTCCATGCCACGGCAATATCAATAACAATTCATCTTTTTATGTGTAAGGAAGTTATCTACAGTCGTGTAGAAGGGAAGAACTAGACGAGTATGAATTCGGAATGGCGAACTCTCTCCCCCTCTCTTCTCCTCCCTCTACCTCCTCCCTCCACCCTTCTCCTCTTCCTCCTCCCTCTCATCCCTCTCCCTCCTACCTCCTCCTTCTCCCTCTTCCTTCTCCCTCTTCCTCTCCCCTTCTCCTCCATCCTCCTCCCTCCTACTCCCTCCGCCTCCCCCCTCCTCCCTCATCTTCCCTCCTCCTCCCTCTCCCTCCTCATCCCTCCTCCTCCTGCCTCCCTCCTCCTCCTCCTGCCTCCTTCTCCCTCATCATCCTCCCTCCTCCTTCTCCCTTCTTCTCCCTCTTCCCTCTTCCTCCTCCTACCTCCTCCCCTCCTCCTCCCTCCACCCTCCTCCTCCCTTCTCCTCCTCTTCCTCCTCCCTTTCCTTCCTCCTCCTCCTCCCTCTACCTCCTCCTCCCCTACCTCTTTCCTCCTCCCTCCTCCTCCCCTTCCACCTCTCTTTCCTTCCTCCCCTCCTCATTCTCCCTCCTTCCTCTCCCTCCTTCCTCCTCCTCCTTCCTTCTTCTCCCTCCTCCTCCTCCCTCCTCCCCCTCCTCCTCCCTTCACATTCCTCCTCCTCCCTCCTCCTCCTCCCTCTACCTCCTCCCTCCTCCTCATCCCTCCTCCTCCCTTCTCCTCCTCCCTCCTCCTCCTCCCTCTACCTCCTCCTCCCTTCACATTCCTCCTCCTCCTTCTTCCTCCTCCTCCCTCCTCCTCCTCATCCCTCCTTCTCCCTCCTCCTCCTTCTTCCTCCCTCCTCCTCGTCCTCCCTCCTTCCCTCCTCCTTCCTCCTCCTCCCTCTCCTCCTCCTCACTCCTCCTCCTCCCTCCTCCTCCTCATTCTACCTCCTCCCTCCTCCTCCCTTGACATTCCTCCTCCTCCCTCTTCCTCCTCCTCCCTCCTCCCCCTCCCTCCTCCTCCCTCCTCCTCCTCCCTCCTCCTCATCACTCCTCCTCCCTCCTCCTCCTTCTTCCTCCCTCCTCCTCCCTCCTCCTTCCTCCTCCTCCCTCTCCGCCTCCTCCCTCCTCCTCCTCCCTCCTCCTCCCTCTACCTCCTCCTCCTCCTCCCTCCTCCTCCCTCTACCTCCTCCCCCCTCCTCCCTTCACATTCCTCCTCCTCCCTCTTCCTCCTCCTCCCTCCTCCTCTCTACGCCTCCCTCCTCCTCCTCTTCCATCTACCTTCTCCCTCCTCCTCCCTTCACATTCCTCCTCCTCCCTCCTCCTCCTCCCCTCCTCCTCTTCCCTCCTCCTCCTCCCCTCCTTCTCCTCCTTCTCCCTCCTTCTTCTCCCTCTTCCTCCTCCCTCTTCCTTCTCCTCCTTCTCCCTCCTCCTTCTCCCTCTTCCTCCTCCCTCTTCCTTCTCCTCCCTCTCCCTCCTCCTTCTCCCTCTTCCTTCTCCCTCTTCCTCTCCCCTCCTCCTCCTACCCTCTTCCTCTTCACCTCCTCCCTCTACCTCCTCCTCCCCTCCTCCTTCCTCCTCCTCCCTCTTCCGCCTCCTCCCTCCTCCTCCTCATCCCTCCTTCTCCCTCATCCTCCTTCTTCCTCCCTCCTCCTCCTCCTCCCTCCTCCCCTCCTCCTTCCTCCTCCTCCCTCTCCTCCTCCTCTCTCCTCCTCCTCACTCCTCTTCCTCCCTCCTCCTCCCTCTACCTCCTCCCTCCTCCTCCCTTCACATTCCTTCTCCTCCCTCTTCCTCCTCCTCCCTCCTCCTCTCTCCGCCTCCCTCCTCCTCCTCCTCCCTCTACCTCCTCCCTCCTCCTCCCTTCACATTCCTCCTCCTCCCTACTCCTCCTCCCCTCCTCCTCTTCCCTCCTCCTCCTCCCCCTCCTTCTCCTCCTTCTCCCTCCTCCTTCTCCCTCTTCCTCCTCCCTCTTCCTTCTCCCTCCGCCTCCTCCCTCCTCCTACTCTCTCCTCCTCCTCCCTCCTCTCCCTCTCCCCTCCTCCCCTCCTCCTCCTGCTCCCTTCTCCTCCTGCGTTCTCCTCCTCCTCCTTCTCCTCCTCCTCCCTCTTCCTCCTCCCTCCTCCTCGCCTCCTCCTCCACCCTACTCCTCCCTCCTCCTCCTAATCCCTCCTCCTCCCTCCTATTCCTCCCTACTCCTCCTGTCTCCTCCCTCCTCCTCCCTCCTCTTCCCTCCTCCACCTCCCTCTTCCTCCTCCCTCCTACATTTACCCAAGACAGACAGACAGTCAGACAGATAGTCGGGAACGGGATCTTATATGACTACTTATATAATTTAAATGAGATGCTCTCCACCATGGGCTGGGCCGGGTCAGACAGACAGACAGACAGACAGACAGACAGTCGGTAACGGAAACGGGAACTTATATGACTACTTATATGAATTAAATGAGATGCTCCCCACCAGGGACTGGGCGAAACCGGTCAGGGTCAGGCAGACAGATAGACAAACAGATAGACAGACAGATAGACAGTCGGGAACGGGAACTTATATGACTACTTATATGAATTAAATGAGATGCTCCACACCAGGAGCTGGGCAATGCCGGGCCGGGTCAGACAGACAGACAGACAGACAGACAGACAGACAGACAGACAGACAGACAGACAGACAGTCGGTAACGGGAACGGGAACTTATATGACTACTTATATGAATTAAATGAGATGCTCCCCACCAAGGACTGGGCGAAGCCGGGCCGGGTCAGCTAGTATTTTATAAAGTAAAGCCAGCCGTTCTAGTGACCACATCCCACATTGTGTGTATATTATATACAGTAAAGCCAGCCGTTCTAGTGACCACACCCTACATTGTGTGTATATTATATAAAGTAAAGCCAGCCGTTCTATTGACCACACCCCACATTGTATGTATATTATATAATGTAAAGCCAGCCGTTCTAGTGACCACATCCCACATTGTGTGTATATCATATAAAGTAAAGCCAGCCGTTCTAGTGACAACATCCCACATTGTGTGTATATTATATAAAGTAAAGCCAGCCGTTCTAGTGACCACACCCCACATTGTGTGTATATTATATAAAGTAAAGCCAGCCAACGTTCTAGTGACCACATCCCACATTGTGTGTATATTATATAAAGTAAAGCCAGCCGTTCTAGTGACAACATCCCACATTGTGTGTATATCATATAAAGTAAAGCCAGCCGTTCTAGTGACAACATCCCACATTGTGTGTATATTATATAAAGTAAAGCCAGCCGTTCTAGTGACCACACCCCACATTGTGTGTATATTATATAAAGTAAAGCCAGCCAACGTTCTAGTGACCACATCCCACATTGTGTGTATATTATATAAAGTAAAGCCAGCCGTTCTAGTGACCACATCCCACATTGTGTGTATATCATATAAAGTAAAGCCAGCCGTTCTAGTGACAACATCCCACATTGTGTGTATATTATATAAAGTAAAGCCAGCCGTTCTAGTGACCACACCCCACATTGTGTGTATATTATATAAAATAAAGCCAGCCGACGTTCTAGTGACCACATCCCACATTGTGTGTATATTATATAAAGTAAAGCCAGCCGACGTTCTAGTGACCACATCCCACATTGTGTGTATATTATATAAAGTAAAGCCAGCCGACGTTCTAGTGACCACATCCCACATTGTGTGTATATTACATAAAGTAAAGCCAGCCGACGTTCTAGTGACCACACCCCACATTGTGTGTATATTATATAAAGTAAAGCTATCCGGCGTTCTAGTGACCACATCCCACATTGTGTGTATATTACATAAAGTAAAGCCCGCCAGCGGTCTAGTGATCACATCCCGCATTGTGTGTATATTGTATGTTGTTTGTCCATCAAGAATGATGATGACCATTCATTTCATCCAGTGGGGTTGAAGGTATGGAGCCGTAGGTTATAAGATGGCTGATAAGGCCGATTTTGGCACGAAATGTTCTTTGACAATATGGACAAGGAATGCTTGACGTTTCTGGAGGAGGACTTCCTGCAGTGGTTTTTCTGTCCTGCCTTTTCTTCACAGCTCTTGCAGTCCTGGTTGCCTCACATATGACTGCACCCTTGCGTAATGATGCACGCCACGAATTTCGGTCTCTGGCTGCAGCCTCCCAGGTGTCATGATGAATTCCAAAAGCCTTCAGTGAAATTTTCAGTGTCTTTAAAGCGTTTCCTCTGGCCACCTTGGGAGCGTTTACCACAACGCAGTGCGCTGTAGAAAATTCGTTTAGGTAGCCTGTGATCTGGCATGCGAGTCAAGTGACCAGCCAGCGAATCTGATTCTTCATCAGTAGAGTGTGGATACTGGGCATGGATGCTCTTTCTAGGACTTCAGTGTCTGTAATCTTGTCTTGCCATCTAATCTTCAGTAGCTTCCTTAGGCAGACTGTGTGGAAGTGGTTTAATTTTTTAGCGTGTCGCTGATAAACAGTCCAGGTTTCACAAGCATATAGCAGTGTGGATAATACAACTGCTTTGTAGACTTTTAGCTTTGTTTGCAGGCTTATTCCAGTTCTGTCCCATACATTCTTGTACAGTCTGCCAAAGGCCGCACAGGCCTTGGAGATTCTTGCATTCACTTCGTCATCAATTGTGGCAGCTTGTGACACAGTGCTGCCAAGATAGATGAATTTGTCCACAACACTTAGTCTATGATCATTCACTTTGATATTCGGCACAGTGTGATTATTCCCTGGAGCTGGCTGGTACATAACTACAGTCTTCTCCAAGTTTATATTGAGCCCAAAGTTGGCACAGGCATGTGAGAAAGCTGAAACATTATGTTGCATGTCCACCTCTGAGTTGGCGTACAGAGCGCAATCATCAGCAAACAGGAGCTCTCTGACGGTGTCGCTGTTAATTTTGGTTTTAGCTTTCAACCTTCTGAGATTGAATAACTTTCCATCCATACGGTAGTTGATGTCTATTCCAATGTCGTCGTTCTCGAAGGCATTCATCAGCATGGCTGAAAACATGAGGCTGAACAGTGTTGGTGCCAGGACACATCCTTGCTTCACTCCATTGGTGACAGGAAAGGGCTCAGACAGTTCGCCATTTTCCTGTACTCTTGCCTGCATGCCATCATGAAATAGCCGCACTATTTGGACAAACTTTCGTGGACAGCCATATTTTGCCATAATCTTCCACAGTCCTTCTCTGCTGACTGTATCAAAAGCCTTGGTAAGGTCAATGAAAGTGGAGATCATTTCGCAGTTCTGTTCCTGACATTTCTCTTGCAGCTGCCTTGCAGCGAAAATCATGTCAACAGTTCCACGTTCTTTTCTGAAGCCACACTGACACTCAGGAAGAAGACCTTGATCGAGATGGGCTGTGAGGCGATTGAGAAGAATTCCGGCGAGTATCTTCCCTGCAATTGAAAGCAAGGAGATGCCTCGGTGGTTGTCACAGGATTGGCGGTTTCCTTTACGTTTGTAAAGGTGGACTATTGACGCGTCCTTGAAATCTTGTGGCATGGTCTCGTTCACCCATATGTTTGTAAAGACTTGGTGAAGCTGCTCTGTTAGGACCAGCCCACCTGTCTTGTATACCTCTGCTGGGATGGAGTCAGGACCAGGTGCCTTGCCGCTGGAGAGTTGATGGATGGCTTTGTTTACTTCCACTATGGTTGGCAGGTCATCAAGTGTCTCATTGGTAGGAACTTGAGGAAGGCAGTTGATGGTTTCATCATCGAAGAAGGAAGTTGCATTTAAGATGTTGCTGAAATGCTCTGCCCAGCGTTGAAGGATTTCTTTCTTATCAGTGACCAATGTTCCCCCGTCTGCACTGAGGAGGGGAACTCGTATATTATATAAAGTAATGCCAGCCAACGTTCTAGTGACCACATCCCACATTGTGTGCAGGTTGATCTAAACATGTGGAGCTAGCACCATATACCCAACAAGCCTTAATGTTTGAAGAAAGGATCTTCATATTGAGAACTACTCGCAAATATCTCTAGTGCTTGCTGTTGTGTAAACAGTTTTTAAATAGATAATACGTTGTTTTGTTTTTACTTTGTTTCTACTACACCACTTGGAAAAAACAGTGAGCGGTAAGTTGTATTATTGTTGCGCATTATTACAACTAGTAAATAAGTAAATATTGTATTTATTGACAGTGTTATGATATGAGAGCATTATGCGAATCACCATGTGGGGACGGAACATCAATAACATTAGATGTGCGGATGATACAAAAATGATTGCAGACAATTGATCAAGATCTGCAACATTTAGTAGATGCGGTTTCTGCACACTGTGAACAACTAGGGTTAGAATTACATTGTAAGAAGTCACATACTATGGTCGTCGACAAGGCAGATGTGGTTGCAGCCTTGTAGGAGCACGTGTACACCTCGGAGGAGCAAATGGATAACCATAGTCTGGTTAGAATGAGGCAGCGAGGAGTGACGAGGGGATCTGGCCGACGCTCGACGCTCAGAGGAAAGGCGAGACGGACATATAATCAGATTGCTACTGGAACTATTAGTGTTGGAACTCTTCGCTGGTTGCTGAGGATGGGGACGGAGCGCTTATGGAAATGTCCCGAATGCTGTGATGTCGGTTCCTAGATCAATCAATCAATCAATCAATCAATACTATGGTCGTCACTAGGAAGAAAGAAATACCATAATGTAATATACAAGTAAATGGGAATATTCTAAAACAACTGAATCCGTACAATTATCCAGGAAAAGCCATAGCTACTGACAGGAGATGCCTTGAATAGATTAGAACAAGAATCGCCTTGGCGAAGGTAGCCTTTTGCAAAATGAAAAACGTACTGACCAATACAAAGATGTCATTTGCAACGAGAAAAAGAGTGTTGGGGTGCTACATAGATCCGGCGCTTTTGTATGAATGTGATGCGAGGATAATGAGAAGACAAGCTGAAAAACTTCTGACAGTTGTGGAAATGTGGTTTCTGATGAAAATACAATAGGCAGACAGATCTTGTATTTTCAGAACTGATGACGATATCAAAGGAATCACCATTGGGGGACGATACATCGAAAGAACGAAAGAACGAACGACCGAAAGAACTAACAATCTTTATTTGTAAAGGGTTAAGAGCTTGGCACGCAGGCCGTCTGATATTCTGCCCTTTTTCTCTCATCAATAACATCTGATAAAAACATGATACAGTATTGACTGCAGACAATGAACATAATCTGTAAAATGTAGCAAATGCGGTTGTTGCACACAGTGAACAACTACGGTTAGAATTAAATTGTAAGAAGACACAGAATATGGCCGTCACTGGGAAGAAAGAAATACCACAATGTGATATAAAAGTAAATGGGCATATTCTTACACAAGTGAAACGGTACAATTATTTCGGAACAGACATAACATCTGATTGGAAATACGAGGGGAAGTTAATAAGAAAGTCACAAATGGCTGTAGAAAAACAACTAGACATGATAACAATTGACACCAGTTTATTTTTATACATACATTATTTTTGTATTTCCCAACATAATTTCCACCAACATTGATGCACTTATCCCATCATTTTATCAGTCCTCCCAAACCGGCTGCATAGAACTGCGTGCTCTTTTTTCTAAATCATGTATTCACTTCGCATTCAGCTTCCGCGTCATTCGCAAAATGTCTCCCGCCAATGTGGGTTTTCAGTGGATCAAAAAGGTGGAAATAACTAGGGGCTAAGTCGGGGCTGTAAGGTGGATGGTCCAGAACTTTCCACCTTAGTTGGTTAAATTTCTCATGAGTTAATCGAGCCGTATATGGTCTGGCATTGTCATGAAGAAGCAACACGCCTTTAGTCAGCAGTCCTGGACGTTTCTTCGAATTCCATCATGAAGCATCTATAGAACTTCACAGTACGATTCAGAATTCACATTGTAACCTTTCTTCTTGAAATTGGCTAAAAGCACTCCTAACAATCCCAGAACACTGTCAGAGTAACCTTCCCAGCTGATGGCGTAACCTTGAATTTTTGGACACAAGGCGAAGAAGGGTGTTTCCATTGCAGTGAAGCACGCTTTGATTCCGGCTGGTAGTCAGCATAAGCAGGAAGCATTTCTTAATGAATGTCCTTTGCAGGTAGTACTTTTGCAAAAAAAAAAAAAAAAAAACGCACAGCAGCACGTTGCTCTTTGGTCGTCCACTCCGTAAGTACAGTCGCCATTTTGTTTATGCGCTGCTAGTGCGCATGAGATACCTAACGCCACCTGACGAACGGGAATATATAGTTTGATGTTGCTGTCACCTAATGAATGTTGAAAACACCAACTATATTTACCTGCCATCCCACAGAACTGTGTAACTTACTTATTGACTCCCCTCGTATCGTGAAGGGGTTAGAACAAATATCGTCATGGCAAAAGTAGCCTTTTGTAAGATGGGAAACATACTGACCAATAAAAAGATGTCAATTGAAACGAGAAAAAGAGTGTTGAGGTGCTACAAAGAGCACATATGAAGTTGGACAATGAGCAGTCAAGCTGAAAATAATCTGATTTGCTGTGGAAATGTGGTTTCTGAGAAGAATGCAAAGAATACCATCAACAGACAGAAATACTAATGAACACATACTACAAGAAACATATGAAGATCGTAAATTGATTAGAGAAATTAGATGTAGAGAATCAAAAATAGTTCGACATGTTAAGAGAAGAAATTAACTTAGTGACAACTGGCAAGATCGAAGAGAGAAGACCAAGGGGAAGACCGAGAAGTGGATGGCTTAACCACGTGGCATTGTCGAGACAGGAACACTGAGCTGATTCAATGCCTCTGATGATCGAATGAACTGGCGAGTCATGATCGCTCACGCTTACCGGCATGGCACATGATGATGATGATGGATGTTCAGGAAGAACGAGACGACTTGGAGTGGACATTGCAATGAAGAATTCTCTACTGGGAATGATTTAAATACCAGACAGAGATAATGAATGACTAGTATCTCTACGCTTGCAACCTCTTGGGGTTTCTAAACCTTTATTACTGCCACATTACCCACTTCCTCTGATGATGTGAAGGATTCCTTATATGGAATAACGTAAGAATAATATGTAAGGATTCCTTAATCCGACTATATTTATATGCTCGGTGAAAAAAACAAAACAACTAATGACTATATTCCATGTCTGCTACGCCCACATCGTGTCAGTTCACTAATGACTATATTTCATGTTTACTACGTCCACATCGTGTCAGTTCACTAATAACTATATTTCTTGTTTACTACGTCCACATCGTGTCAGTTCACTAATAACTATATTTCTTGTTTACTACGTCCACATCGTGTCAGTTCACTAATAACTATATTTCATGTTTACTACGTCCACATCGTGATAGTTCACTAATAACTATATTTCTTGGTTACTACGTCCACATCGTGTCAGTTCACTAATGACTATATTTCTTGGTTACTACGTCCACATCGTGTCAATTCACTAATGACTATATTTCTTGTTTACTACGTCCACATCATGTCAGATCACTAATGACTATATTTCATGTTTACTATGTCCACATCTTGTCAGTTCACTAATGACTATATTTCATGTTTACTACGTCCACATCGTGTCAGTTCACTAATGACTATATTTCATGTTTACTATGTCCACATCGTGTCAATTCACTAATAACTATATTTCTTGTTTACTACGTCCACATCGTGTCAGTTCACTAATGACTGTATTTCTTGTTTGCTGCGTCCACATCGTGTCAGTTCACCAATGACTGTATTTCATGTTTACTAACTCCACATCGTGTCAGTTCACCAATGACTGTATTTCATGTTTACTAACTCCACATCGTGGCAGTTCACTAATGACTATATTTCATGTTGACTACGTCAGGGTCTTACTTTATACTAACAGTGGCTCGTGTTCTCAAACACGCGGCAACATAACTGAATCACACTCCTCAACGGCATTCATATAATGCTGCGCTCACAATTAGCGACAATGCCATTATAAATACATATCTGCAGTATACAAGTTCATCAATGCATGGAAACAAAGCAATCACTCAGTCCCTAAAAAGAATCTACAAAGCATACAGGCTTTGTCACATTAAGCATAGAATAATACATGAATACACGCAACACTTTCTCTCATGTCCGTCCTGTCTCTAAGTCCTGAAGCAGTCTGAGCTAATCACCGATGTTTCTCGTTAGCTCTGCTTTTAGTCCCCGTGCGCTTCGTGCGTCACGCTGACCACTGGGTATCAACTGCGCAGTAGCTGCCAGTCGGGTTCATCGTCGTGCTTGTCCGTTGCCTACAGGCGATGGCGATGGAGATTATGACACTCTCCGCCGCCCCCTCTTATGAAAGGGATAACCTTTCATCATGGGTGTTTATACCTGGTTTAAGTTAATAATATATTTATAAGTCAGAATCGACTAACTGTTTATCCTGTTAGGTGACTCTCTGGTATGTTTATACATTGACATTTACTTGGTAATGATGCATGATACATATTTCCTTCAGTGCTGCCATGAGGCTACTCACCCCAAGTATTGTCCCCTAGTTGGATTAGTACCTTGGTTGAGAATGGACTTAAGCCAGACCGGTAGTTAACAGCGACTAACGCTATCTTTCAAGCAACGCCCTACCTCCCAACAAAAGAAAAAAAACACAAAAAGAACATGTTAGGCCCTAAATCATCTCGCTTAAGAGATGATTTCAGAATTAGAAACCCACCGATATGGTCGGATAATCCAATACTGGTCCAACAACCTTAGTAACTATATTCCACGCATAGTTGACGTCACCTGGTGACCTGTAGTCATTCTGGCTACTATGAAAAAGACAATATATGCATGCTTACATTTTTCACATGTCAGATTGTTTCCCTTTAGGTACAATCATCAAACGTTATGGAAGGTAATTTTCAAATTCTTTCAAAAAAATAAAGTACATTTGTTATTTCTATTCTAAGCGTCATAGTTTGATATTTATTTTCAATAGTGGCATACTTGGCACCATTGAGAAAAAATTAATCAATCAATGATTCTTAGATCACAAATATATAAATCCTTTCATTCCATTTATCATATGTAAATTTTAGTGTCACAAAAATCATTCACTCGGTCATTCATTCGTGACTATTTGTGGTATAGTCTGCTATTTTTGATAAATTTAGAAAATAATTAGAAAAGGAAGCGGAAGTACACAACTAATGTGTTCACACGTTGTAGTAATACACACTGTTCTTGTTAGTACACGTTTTGGATTACACTGTTCCGGATGGTTTGGATTACTCTGATGTCGTCTATCTAACACAGTCTGTTACGAAGTTAAAATGTTCCAACAATTCACTGCGCTTATCTCACTAGTATACATAAGCTTTGGTACTACGTATGTTACCGAAAGCTGGAATGCGGTAAGTTTATGCAAATGTGTAGTACTGTTCTTTTAACACTGTTCGTAAGAATGATAATAACGGTTTAAAATTATTGTCCTTTCACATTCTTGTCGTTCATTTATTCGTCACATTCACTAGTTAAAAATATATTTCGAATAAATCACAGGACTTAGTCCTTATCATAGGAAGTCACTTTTCACGGCGTTATTTATATAACTGAATATTGTTTGCTGGACTGTGATACTTGTCTGAGCGCTGTAGGTAACATCATTAGTCATTGAGCTCAGGCGTCGTTAAAGTGTCGCTGGGCGTATCGAGAGGACATCTTGAGAGTAGGTCTGCAATCGTATTTTCTGTCCCGCTGATGTGTCGTACTTCGAAGCTGTAGTTCTGCAGTAATAACGCCCATCTGGCGATTCTGTGGTTCGTCGGTGTTCCTTTTGTTATGACAGTTAATGGGTTGTTATCTGTCTCAACGATGAAATGTTTACCTAGCAAATACTTAGATAATTTAGAAATAGAATAAATTAATGCGAGGACCTTCCAACTCTGGTGTAGACCATCTGCGTTCTCTTGGTGACAACTTGCGGCTTACATAATACACTGGATGTAAGATGTCATCATAGGATTGTAACAAAACAGCCGCTATACCTATCGTGCTCGCGTCAGTTCTCAATCTGAAAGGAATGTTCAGATTTGGCAATTTTAATATGGGATTGGAAGAAAAATATGACAATACTTTTGTAAAGGCAGGTCTCAGGCCCTCTCTGTTTACAATTTTATTAGGTTGGTTTTTTGTTAACAGATTTGTAAAAATTTCTGTCAAACTAGAGAAGTTAGGTATGAATCTTCTGTAATAATTCAACAATCCTAACATACTTCTTACTTCCTTTTTGGTCGTAGGAAGTGATAATTTTAGAATTCTAGAAACAATATTGTCATCAGTGGTAATAAATCCATCGCAAATTTTGTAGCCTAAAAAAGTAATTTCATGATAGGCAACTTCTACTTTCGTTGGCTTTACTGTCAGGCCATGTTGCCTGATGCGTTCAAAAGTTTGTCGTAGTGTCGCTAGGTGTTCTGTCATTGTCTTGGTGTGTACACAGATGTCGTCCATATATGATAGGATATTGGGTATGCCTGCCAGTAACAGTCTTGTCATTCTTACAAATGTCGCTGGGGCATTGACTAGTCCAAATGGAAGTTTACACCATTCGTATAGTCCCCAAGGTGTTGCAAATGCTGTCAAGTGTATAGCGTCCTCAGTCATGGGTATTTGCCAGTACCCTTTTGTCATGTCGAGTTTTGTGAAGTATTTGGCATCTGTCATTTCTGTCAGTATGTCCTCACAGTTAGCCATTGGTTCTGAATCTAACTGCGTTACTGCGTTGAGTTTCCGATAATCAACGCATAGGCGTATTGAATCGTCCTTTTTTCTAACAATCACGATAGGAGAACAATATTGTGATTGTGATCTTCTAATAATTTGGTTTTTCTCAAGGTCTAAGATTTCTTGGTGTAATTTGTCTTTGTAATGTATTGGTATTGAATACGGTCTGCACTTTATTGGTACCTGAGTTGTCAGTATGATCTGGTATTCTACTAGATCCGTCTGTCCTGGATGGTTGGAGAAAATGGTTCTATAGTCTTTTATAGTTGCATGCAGTTGTCTGTCTCAGTCTGAGAGAGATCGGGAGAAAATTTAATGTCTTGCAGTGTGTCTGTCGTATTGAGTGATGGGACTGGTATTGCATCTGTATCTTCGAAGTCTGTGTGGTATACTACGGTTGTGTTTGCTGCTGTCTCGTCTTGGTCTTCGTCTCTGCTATAGTAGGGATTCAACATGTTAATGTGGAATATTTTGTTTTTTTTATTTATTGCAACTTCGTAGTCTACTGTTGAAATTTGTCTTAGTATTTTGAAAGGTCCTTGCCAAGAGTCTGCTAGGAGATTTTTGTCGCTGGGTAAGAGAAGTAGCACGTCCTGTCCTGGTGTCAACGTTATTGTTCTGTTCTTTTTGTTAGCATACTCTCTGAAGATGGCACCAGATTGTCATAGTGATTCTTTGGCTAATATGCATGATTTCATGATTCTGTCACGTAATGTTGTAACATGCTGGTATGGTGACACTGGTTTTTGTTCATTGTTCAATTCAGTTAACAAATTCTTATAAATTGCTAAAGGGCCACGTGGTCTGGCTCCATATACTAACTCAAAAGGTGAAAACCCTGTGCTAGAGTGAGGCACTTCTCGATAGGCGAAAAGTGTAGCAGGTAAAAAGGTATCCCAATCATTTGAACATTCTTGGGGGACTTTTGCTAACATGTGTTTTAAATGACCATTAATTTTCTCTATAATACACGTTGAATGAGGATGATAGGGGCTGTTGAAACATTGTTTAATGCCTATCATTTTGTTAAAGGCTTGAGTTGCAGCGGAAATAAACTGGCTTCCTTTGTCAGATAGAATAGTGTCGGGAAAGCCTATCCTAGCAAAGATATGAAAGAAAACTTCTATGATGTCTTTAGAGGTAATGTTTTTGAGGGCGATAGCCTCAGGCCAACGTGTACATAGATCAATCATTGTTAAAATATATTTATTTCCTTTTGATGTTACATGGTTCAATTTTCCCACGATATCTACATAAATTTTTTCAAAAGGTCTGCTCACAAGATCTGTTGTTTGTAATTTTGCTTGAGGGTGTTTCCCTTTTTTAACAAGCTTCTGGCAGACCTCACATGATCTACAGTATTGTTTGATATCACTGCAGAATTTGGGCCAATAGAACTGTGTCAGTATTCTTGATCGTGTTTTGGCATAGGCCATATGCCCTGCAAAGGGTACATCATGTGCTAGTTGCAGTGCCTTCTTCCGGTGTTCAGTTGGTAACACCGTTTGTGCTATGGTATTGGCATCTTTTGTGTAGTATCTTGTTAGGATACCGCATTTCAAACCGAAGTGCCAGCTAGCATTCTTTGTTAACTTTGGCTTTTGGCCTACGAGTTTAAAATACTTCTGTAATGATAAGTCGGCTTTTTGTGCCTTAGAAAAGTTTCCTCTCATGTCTTTGAGAGGTGTTATAATTGGGTTTAGCAGTTCTAATGTCTCAGTTTGGTTTTTCTGAGATTGTACTTCTGCAACTGATCTTGTTACTGCATTATTTAATACACTATTTTCAAACCCAGATGTTACAAGGTCATGTGGCATATCATTAACTTCAGGCAGATTTCCAATAATTACATCGCAACATGGATTAAATAATGCTGCGCATTTTACCTTGCCTGTCAAAAAAGGTGTTTAAATGTATGCCCATGCAAGTGGATATTTTTCAATATTTCCTGAAAAAGTTCTACATGTTACATGTTTGCCTGTGTAATCTGCAGGTTGTATAAAGTCTTTCCTTAAACCAATAAGGGTACTACCACTATCTCTCAAAACACTGGCTACTTTGCCGTTGACATAGCCTTGATGGATGTTTAGCTTCCCTTTTAGAATCTATTACTAGATTGGCTTCCTCATTTGCTATTGGTATAGAATGGCCACATGTTAATAAACCATCTTCATGGAAGCGGTTGCAGGTAGTGCATTTTTCTAGTTGGAATACATCAATAGTTTCGGCTGCATTAGCTGGATGTTGATTTTCTTCTTGCTCTTCTTCAGAGGATGAACTATCGAACATTGCCGCATTGGCTTTCCTTGTCATTTGCCTTCCCTTACAAGCATGACGCCAGTGGCCGTACGCTTTGCAAAGATAACATTTAGTCAATCGTTTATAGTTCTTTCTTTCCCTCTCTTGCTTATCTATGTGATTTTGTAAATATCCTGTAAGTATCCTGGTTGTTTATCACACATTTCACTTTCACTATGATTATAGTTGCAGTATTTACAACGGTAGTTGTTAAATTGTTTAAATGGTTTTGGTTTGTTGTAACTGGTTGGTTTAGCTTTATCATATGTAGTGGCTGCTACATATTCTGTTAGCAGTTTCGATTTCTAGCTACGTAAGTTTCAACTGCATTTCCAGTTCTTCTTTTTTACTTTGTGCGCTGATTTAAGCTTTTCTTAGTTCAGCGTCTGTTACTGCTTTCTTAGCATCTAACTCAGCTTTTCTTAGTTCAGCGTCTGTTTCTGCTTTCTTAGCATCTAACTCAGCTGTTTGTTCTTTGCATCTAACTCAGCCTTTCTATGTTCTCTTTCAGCAGCTCTTTCCTCCCTTTCTTAAGCTTTTTCTTCTAATTGGATATGTTCTTCATATTTTGTCTCACTCCACTTCTACAACTCGTCTCCGGATAGAAATTTAATTTTAGGCCCGACTCATTAAAATCGTGCAATGTAGCCATGGTAATTTTACAATTTTGTTATACTGGTCTTATACACAAATAATTATAATGTGCAATTAAATATAGTACATGTACAATATACAAAAGTAGAAAAAAATGTGCAGATAAGGCCTGATCCCCTACAAAAGTATATAAGGAAAAAACATACTTAAGTGCCGATGGGGTTCGGAACTTTGGAAGTCTGTTGGTAACTGCACTAGAGAAGGGATGCTTGGTCTATTACAGCCGGGAAGATCAATTTAGTACTTTTACAATTATAGCTGACAAACCTGTTTACTTGGGAGAGAGAAATATTAGTATATGTTTGACTTTGTGGTGTATGCGTTGTCAACTAAGTGTTTTTAGGTTTGTATGCAGTCAAGTATTAATGCATTGTCGTCTCGTCTTCAGTTATCAGATTAATGGAAATTTAGTACAACTTGAAATTAATGATTACTGTTGATCTTGCTCGCTCATGCTTTCATTCGTGTAACAATTCATTTTCCAAGCCATCACGTTCAAACTGCGTTATCACTCTATTTTACAATAGTCGTTCGTTCACAATCCTCTTTAACACTTGTGAGCACTCTTTATCTTTCACGTAGTTAGCTTATTTCTCACTGTTCACTCACTAGCTTACAAGTGTGATTTGTTCAACGTTCAAAGCTGGACGAGATCCTCCACGTTCACTCCATGTCATTGTCTTAATTTATACTAACAGTGGCTCGTGTTCTCTAACAGGAGTGAAACAATCATGCACAAAGAATGATTGTACTCAAACACGCGGCAACATAACTGAAACACTTTAATCACACTCCTCAACGGCATTCATATAATGCTGCGCTCACAATTAGCGACAATGCCATTATAAATACATATCTGCAGTATACAAGTTCATCAATGCCTGGATACAAAGCACTCACTAAGTCCCTAAACAGAATCTACAAAGCATGCAGGCTTTGTCACATCAAGCATAGAATAATACATGAATACATGCAACACTTTCTCTCATATCCGTCCTGTCTCGAAGTCCTGAATCAGTCTGAGCTAATCACCGATGTTTCTCGTTAGCCCTTGGCTTCTAGTCCCCGTGCGCTTCATGCGTCACGCTGACCACTGGGTATCAGCTGCGCAGTAGCTGCCAGTCGGGTTCAACGTCGTGCTTGTCCGTCGCCTACAGCCGATTGCGATGGAGATTCTGACACGTGTCAGTTCACTAATGACTATATATCATGTGTATTACGTCCACATCGTGTCAGCACACTAATGACTATATTTCATGTTTACTACGTCCACATCGTGTCAGTTCACTAATGACTATATTTCATGTTTACTGTTGTTGTTTGTTCATCAAGAATGATGATGAGCATTCATTTCATCCAGTGGAGTTGAAAGTATGGAGCCGTGAGATCTAAGATGGCTGATAAGGCCTATTTTGGCTCGAAATGTTCTTTGACAATATGGACAAAGAATGCTTGACGTTTCTGGAGGAGGATTTCCTGCAGTGATTTGTATGTCCTGCCTTTTCTTCACAGCTCTTGCAGTCCTGGTTGCCTCACACGTGACTGCACCCTTGCATAATGATGCGCGACCCGATTTTCGGTCTCTGGCTGCAGTCTCCCAGGTGTCATGATGAATTCCAAAAGCATTCAGTGAGATTTTCAGAGTGTCTTTAGAGCGTTTAATCGGGCCACCTTGGGAGCGTTTACCACAACGCAACTCACCGTGAAGAATTCGTTTAGGGTGCCTGTGATCTGGCATGCGAGTCAAGTGACCAGCCCATCGAATCTGATTCTTCATTAGTAGAGTGTGGATACTGGGCATGGACGCTCTTTCTAGGACTTCAGTGTCTGGGATCTTGTCTTGCCATTTAATCTTCAGTAGCTTCCTAAGGCAGATTATGTGGAAGTGGTTTAATTTCCTAGCATGTCGCTGATAAACAGTCCAGGTTTCACAAGCATATAGCAGTGTGGATAATACAACTGCTTTGTAGACTTTTAGCTTTGTTTGCAGGCTTATTCCAGTTCTGTCCCATACATTCTTGTACAGTCTGCCAAAGGCCGCGCTGGAGATTCTTGCATTCGCTTCATCATCAATTGTGGCAGCTTGTGACACAATGCTGCCAAGGCAGGTGAATTTGTCCACAACACCCAATCTATGACCATTCACTTTGATATTCGGCACAGTGTGATTAATCCCCGGAGCTGGCTGGTACATAACTACAGTCTTCTACAAGTTGATATTGAGCCCAAAGTTGGCACAGGCATGTGAGAAAGCTGAAACATTATGTTGCATGTAAGCCTCTGAGTTGGCGTATAGAGCGCAATCGATGTTTACTACATCCACAGCGTGTCAGTTCACTAATGACTATATTTCATGATTGCTAAGTTCACATAATTCATGTTTACCTCGTTGTGACAAAACCAACTGTCTTCGTACGGGGAGTTCCTTGGCAGCGAGTGACGTCACAGGGGAGTTCCCCAGATAATTATAAATCGGGGAAATACGGTGTGTTCCAATGACATCGACGGTTCGAGAAGTGGTAAACTACGTCGTAGAAATGGTAAAGCGGGCACTTAAAATATCACGTGAAAGTACCCGAGATGTTTGTTTCTCGGGAGAAGTCGAGTTTCACACTTCGAGTGAATTTCTACGTGCTAGTTCACTGTTTGCGTGCTGAGCAAGTTCTCGTCACGACGAGACAAAGCCATGCTGTCATCACTTCGGTCTGAGAGCTTGAACAGAGCAGTTCGCTCCGATGTCAGCCTATTGTCAAGTTAATGGCTTGTGACAGCCACCGGCAGTAATTCAGCTGAATTAAAGCTTGGTTCCTGAGTTAAGGTAAATACCTCTTTATTTATTTACAGTGGTTAATACGCCAAACATCGCGATTGAAATCCAACAAATTAGCGTTGGAATTTGTGATCGATAACCGACTGTGGGCGGAGCGAAGGCTCGTGTGTAAACAATTGCTTGCGTTCGCGATGTGAACTGAGAGTTTTAGACAGTGTAACAGTGTAGGTATAATTGGGGTCTATTGGAAAACTCCGATACAGCACGATTGAGCATTGAGACTGAAAGGGGTGGGAGATGCTCAATCGTGACGTATTATGTTGTTATAGGCAGTTAACATCTAAGAAACCAGCTGAAAGGACGCGGCTTGTAAACCTTGACAAATAAACAACGTTTTATGCAGTTGGCGTTTTGTTACTCCTTCCAACACTACAACAGGAGAAATTATGGTGCCGTGACCAGGATTTTGAATCGAGTCGTCCGGCTAACTACGCGAAGTACGATGAAACTCAGAAGATAATTTTATCAAGAGGCTTTTCTGGAGCCGTGGCCGAATTGATAATGGCCGTTAACTGAACTTCAGCCTTCAAGGTTTTCCGGAGCCGAGATCTGAACTCTGGAGTTTCAAAAGAAAGGGCTTCTATTTTAAAGCACCAGCCACTGAAAGTTATCAATAACAAGGGGCTTCTCATAGCCGTTGCATGAAACTTATCGTTTTTTTGAGAAGAGCCATCCTGTCCTAGAACTTTGAGAAAACCAGAATTTCAAGCTGAACCTGTCAGACAAAAGAAGAAAAATAAGTCAAGAACTCTTCTAGGCTCAAGTAATAATGGACAAAGCCTTGTAATTTCGTGATTGGGTTTTTTGAACACATAAATATCACTGGGCTTCGGTTAACTGTGATAAATTTTTGGGGCCACGTCATTACTACGACCCCTATCAAGACGCCGATGATGTACTTCACTCAGAATCAAGGAAGGGACCCAACCAGGGGTTGAAATCTATCCAGGCATCCCATGAGACGTGACCCAACCAGGGGTTGAAATCTATCCAGGCATCCCATGAGACGTGACCCAACCAGGAAGAGTATCTGGCAGCTACAAAATTTACCTGAGGGAAGAGAACTCCGCCACCTGAGCTTCTGGACTCCGCCACTTGAACTCGAGACTAGGTTTCACTTGATGCGAACTCTGGTTAGTGGAACTAGATCCATCAGCTAATAAAAGAAGGTAACTGTGTAACTCCGGTGATGTGCCATAAATTCTTGGTTAGAGCAGAGTCTAAAACATTATTATATTATTAGAAACAGGTATGAGGATTTATAGCGAACTTTTTGGTTTCAAACAGGACTTATTGAAGACAGGGTTTTTCCTCCCTCTACGTTGACAGAATATTGATGCTGATTACAACTTGTGCTCTTTAGGGATTAACCAAGGGAAATTTGTGCGATTCTGGAACTAAATAACTAATGGAACAGTTTATGAACTGGGGGAATTATGTGTTGTAAATTAGTAAATTTAGGTGATTCATAAATAAGGTAATTAATTAACCAGATTTTAGAAGCAAATAATTTGAAATTGTGTATTTTTTTTTGTTCTTTGCTTGCTTTCTTGCAGTATTTTCAGCATGACGGAACCAGACAACCTTGCACAGGTGCTGACGGGGGTTGGAACAGCGGTAGGTAAATTGAATTTGTAATCAACCAACAGGGAATGGCAACAGAAATTTTGAAGTTTAGTGGTCAGGCCAAAGACTTTAAGAAATGGGTTACTTCTATTGAAAAGTATGCATACCTAATTTCAGCAACGGAAGAAGAGAAAATGAGACTAGCTTATCAGACGGCAACAGAACCGGTCTCAGATCATATAAGGAGGAAGTTAGAGGCTAGAGTAGATGAGACATGGGAACAATTCAAAGAAGATCTCGCCAGGAAATACGCAGAGATAACGGATCCGCAACATGCATTTTCGGTATTGAGGCAGGCTAAACAAAATAATGGAGAAACGGTACAGTTGTTTAGCGATAGGTTGATTAACCTGGCTGAAGAGGCATTCTTAGGACAGAATGTGCGAGGGGAGGAGGTGGAAAGGATGTTGGTAGGGATTTTTGTGGATGGCATCAAATCTGATGGTTTGAAACTTAAGCTGATGAGGGATAACCCTGAGAGGTTATCACAAGCGGTGGATATTGCGGTGCAAGAGGAAAATTTGAGACGAAGGTTTAGATTAAGAACAGGACGAGAAGTGGGAAGTAATAGAGACGACAGAATTGAGGAACCCATGGAGATAGGACAAACAAGATTCGGATGGAATAGGAGAGGCGGTATACAAACCTTACAAGGTAGAAATAGGAGCGATTATGTTGAAAGAAGAAATATGAGATACCCTACAAGTGAGGCAGTAAGAAACACAAATAACACAAACATTGTCTGTTGGGTTTGTGGTCAACGGGGACATGTTTCTCGTTTTTGTAATAACAGGCGTATACAGTCAAATACACAGGGTAGACATGATAATAATAGGGTGAGTAGGAATGTTGTTGATCGACACAGGAACTTTACAGGTACAAGAACACAGGAAAACTGGCGCCCAACCTATTAGACAGGACCGATGATAGGAGGGTAAATAATAGGGTCCCAAGTGTTAGAGAGTATGTTAATAACAAGTATAATAGGTCGAACAGAGAATATTTTCAACTGGATGAAGTCAAGAAATTTATAGAAGAAAAAACAGATTATAGCTCGTGTATATTAGAAATAGGAAAGTATAGAGTTCGTACATTAATAGATTCGGGAGCTCAAGTTAGTGTAGTAAAAGAAAGTTTTTTATATAAAATAGTAAGAAATTGTAGAATATTTAAGTGTAGTAATAATTTACACTCTGTTACTGGACAGAATTTACAAGTAGTTGGACAAACAATGATCAATTTTAAGTTAGGGGGGATAAACATAAGACACCTTTTTCATGTAGTGAGGGGTTTAAATAGAAATATGCTGATAGGAAGAGATTTTTTGATAAAGAATGGGATAAGACTTTTTTATGATTTACATAAGTTAAAATTCAGAGACGTATATATAGATATGGAAGAGGATATGCATATAGCAGCACTAGTTAGGGTCAAAATGACAACGACATTAAAACCACAGTCGGTTAATTTAATACAAGCGAAGCTGAAGAGAAACCCATATTATGTGGAAGGAAACACAGTCAGAATCACTGAGTTACAAGAAGAAATAATTGATGAGCCTGGTTTGGAGGTTCCAGATGGAGTAATGAAGTTGGATAAACACTTATCCTTTCCAGTAATGGTTATCAACAACACAGGGAGAGAAATCAAGTTATACAGAGGATGTGTGATAGCAAAGTTAGATCATAACATTAGTGAAATATTGGCAACGAATAGAACAGAAGTGTCGGGAACAAGTTATTTGGAAACTTCTAGTGAAAGGAGAAGTGACAGACGCGGATGCGGAAGAAGAGGGAAAATCGGAATGAATGAATTGATCCATCCATTCGGAGAAAATAAAGTCCATATACATTCACTAGACAAAATAACAAGGGAACAAGAATTGCTGTCACAGTTAAAAGCTTCGCCGGAAAATAAGGAAGTGTTAGAACAGTTTATAAAGCAAAATCAAGATGTGTTTGCGGTTAATGATTTGGAATTGGGTAAGACGCGGACAGTTACGATGGAGATAGACACGGGAGATCATCCACCAATAAGTCTAAAACCATACAGAACTCCATTAAGAAACAGAGAAATAATGGAAAAGGCAATAGAGGAGATGCTGAAAGCAGGAATAATAAAAAGGTCGAAGTCAGAATGGTCATCTCCGGTCGTCATAGTGGCCAAGCCTGATGGTTCGAGTCGTTTCTGTTGTGACTACAGGGCGTTGAACAAAATCACTAAGAATGTAGCATACCCACTGCCAGTAATTGATGATATTTTGGGGCTACTTAATGGCTCTACATATTTCACAACGTTAGACGCAAGGTCAGGATTTTGGTGTATTCCGATGTCGGAGGACGCGCAACGGAAAAGTGCCTTTTGTACCCACATGGGCTCGTACGAATTCTTACGAATGCCTTTTGGAGTCAAGACGGCGCCCTCACACTATATGTTCTTAATAAATGAAGTTCTAGAGGGTATGCAAAGGTTCGCTCTTGCTTATATTGATGATGTATTGATCTATACCAAGGGAGATGTGGAAGATCATTTGAAACATATTAGACTAGTGTTTGACAGGTTAAGAAAGCATGATGTGAAGTTGAAGCTTAGTAAGTGCCAATTTTTGAAAACAGAAACAAAATATTTAGGGTATATTATAAATAGAGAGGGTATTAAACCAGACCAGAACAAAATAAAGATTATTAAAGAATTACCTGCACCAACAAACGTTAAGGAAGTACGTGCTTTTATAGGAACATGTGCGTATTATAGACGGTTTATTCCGGCATTTTCAAGGATAGCTGAACCAATTACAAATTTAACAGCCAAGTACGCCAGGTTTAAGTGGGATGATGAGTGTCAAAAAGCCTTCGACTATTTAAAAAACAGCTTAACACTAGTACCACTATTGACGCATCCAGACTTAAACAAACAGTTAATACTATACACAGATGCTTCAGACAGTGCAGTAGGAGCATGTTTAGTACAACCATATGAAGGAAAAGAATCTGGAATACCAGGGGTTAAAAATGAAAGACCTATCTACTTCTTGTCTCATAAGCTTAGTAAATCACAAAAAAAATGGAGTACTATCGAGAAGGAGGCTTACGCGATTCATTACGCTCTTCAAAAACTTAATTACTATTTACATAACGCAAGTTTTGTTATTAGAACTGACCACATGCCTTTAAAGTCTTTTTTAGAAGCTCCAGTGCAGAACAGGAAAATACAGACATGGGCATTGAATCTACAGGGGTACGACGCGAAAATTGAGTACATACCGGGTAAGATAAACACATGCGCCGATCTTTTGTCTAGAATTCCATATACACAGTCATCAGAGGATACAGAAGAGGAGGCAGCCGAACCAGAGATAGACGACAGGAATTGGCAGGTAAATATTCTGGATTCTGCTATAATAAATAGGGGAGAATTTGATAGCTTACCATCAGATCAAGAGTCTGAACATAGAGAAGAAGATCTACAGTTAGCACAATTCAATATGAAAGAAGAGCAGGATTTAGACCCAAGAATCATACAAATAAAGGAAAAGTTACGAGAAACAGAAGATAACAAATATAATATTTGCTCTTACAAGAGGATGGACAGTTATATTATATGTGTGAAAAGAACGAACAACTAAGGAAATATATTCCAAAGCATTTGGAAAATGAACTTTTAAAAGCATATCACGATGAAAATGGACATCTCGGTAGAGACAAACTAGTGAAAGCACTTACAAGTAAATATTATTGGCCAAACTTATTTAAATCTGCATGCAAATATGTAGATACGTGTGAAAAGTGCAGATTAAGAAACATGAAAACAATAAAGTCTCCATTACAGGACACAGATATTCCTCACTTTCCAATGCAAAAGATTAGTTTAGACATATCAGGTCCACACCCCAGAACATTGTCAGGAAATGTATATTTAATTCATATAGTAGACATCTACAGTCTTTGGCCAGAGGTTTATGCAATTCCAGATAAGAGCGCGGATACTGTCATTAATATTTTTTTACAGGAGTTCGTACCAAGGTTTAGTTGCCCACAAAGTATACTTACAGATAATGGTAGAGAATTTGTAAATAAAAAATTCGAAAAGTTATTAAAAGATTTAAACATAAGACATATAAAGACCTCATTTTATAGACCTTCGTCAAATGCGAAAAACGAGCGTCAACATCAGACGTTATACAACATTGTGGCAAAGATTATTGATGAACATGAAAAAGATTGGGATCTATTTTTGGGACCTGCTCTTAGCGCTATTCGTACAAATCAAAATGAGAGCACGGGTTTTTCGCCATTTTATTTAATACACGGGAGAGAACCAATATTACCTATAGATAATTTATTAAAACCTAGACGGAAATATATGGGTGAAGATTTTCAAGAGGTCATAATACAAGAAATGCATAAAGCACATATGAGATTAAGAAATAATATAATAAAAGCTAGGGAAAGACAGAAAAAGTACAAAAATGTAAATACAAAATTACAGGAGTTTAAAGTAGGTGATAGAGTTTATTACAAAAAGCATAGAAGAAACTCTAAGTTTGATTCTCGTTGGATTCCAGGTTATTACGTTTTGGAAAAACTAGGTAATGTATCGTATGTTATAAAGAACCAGGTCACAGCACACATAGCAAGGGCACATGTTGAACACTTAAGAAGAGATGAAAATGAGATAGAAAATAATAATTATAATAATAATAGTTATTCGGATGCAAAATTTTTGGATGAACAAGTTGTTACAGTAACCCCAGATCTTAGAAAAGAACCAGAACAAAATCAGTTGTTAGCAAGTCCAAGTTACGAAGAACAAGAACAGACAATTCCGAAAAGAATGGAAGAAGAAGGGCCAAATGAAACTCATTATGATAGTATGGAAGAAGACACAGATGCTCCATTTAAAAATACTAGGCAAGCAACAAAAAGAAGAATGGACAGTCAAAGAGATAAAGAAGTAAAAAGACAGAGGAGAATTAGAGATGGTTCAACAAGCGGAGACGATATACCTATACTAGAAAGATCCTTAAGAAAGAGTGATCGACAAATTAGGTGGGATGTTGAACGGAAGAAATTAGCGGCAGCTAAAGAGAGACATACAGACGAAGAAGAAGAAATGGATGAAAAGTCAGAGTCAAGTAGTAGTATGAAGGAGACTAGTAGGTTGTACGAAGAAGAAGATGTTGATATAGAGTTAGCACTTATTCAGAGAAACTTAGAGTTGTTGAGGAAATGGAAACGTAAGAGATAGATAAATCGAAAGTACTGTAGATAACAAGATTTAAAATTGTAAGTGATGTTTAAAGAAGTATACGAAACGGTGGAAAAAGTGGTCTTGAGATATTAGTACAGTGGGTGAATATATTTTTTTATTGATGTTAGAAGTGCCGTGTTTAAAGATAGGGGTTAACAAGTTGTAATAATAATAGACAGGACAGATCACAAGTACGTTGATAAGTAGAGGATGGCTACATTGAGTTAATGTTGGATATAGGTTACAGTGTTTACTTAAGAGCTTATTCAGGATACTATGTGCTGTTAAGAGATAATAAATAGATAATTCTGGATTACTGATTTGTTTGTGTAGATAGAACAGGTATGTTCATAATTGATCTGTAGTTAACAGATATATAGATAGGATGTTTAGTCTTCTCGGTCATATAAATACTGGATATGCGTCATTTATGAGAGCCTAATACTGGTAGGCCAATGTACGTAGAAATTTTAAGAGAGTTATAATTGTATTGAGGACGGTGTTTATGAAATCTAAGTTTTGTGAATTATGAGTCATATAGGAAATGTTTTTATGCTTGAGTTGCTACTGGAGGATGAGGGATATTGGTTGGTTGTTTTATTGAGCCTAAGTTGTAATGCCTCATTTTGTTTTCTTGATTTGGTCTTGAAAAATGATTGTTATTGTTTGAGTAATTGGTTTAGAGTAGGGTGATTGTGTTCATAGCATTTGAGTTGACAAGAACTGTTGGTCCGTAAAAGTGTCCAATAGTGATAGGTAGAATAGGATATTTCATTCTGATTTGATAACATGCATGTTATGTCAATGTGTTTTTTTTTTCTTCTAGATTAATTTGGAGGTTGTGTTCATTTTATTTCGATTACATGAATGATTTGGTATATTGAGTTAAATGCTTGTAAAGTTAGTTAAGTAAGTTTAAGTTTCAAATGAAGGAGGTTTTGCTAAAGGTTTTTCGTTAAGAAAAGAGTTGATAAAAACTAATTTGTCCACTGATATAAGGTAAGGGGAAACTATGCATTCATTAACTAGTGGGAAACGTGTTGGTGAACGTGTATGCACGAATGGATAGACGTATCCAGGGTCTGCACACACGTCACTTTATTTATAAAATAACAGGATGGGTTGTACGGGGGAAAGATATAGGTGCTGTGAAATACCAGCTTTAATTATATTTAAGGTGTTCATAAAATATAACGGAAGAGGAACGGAATTGTGGTTGGCAATGTCAATGTGAAATATAAAAGGTTTATGAAAACTTATGCCAAATTGTTTTATAACGAACAATAATATATTTCTTAAAGGTGTTTTAAAAAAATTATTTTACAAAAAATTTTTTTATTGGCAAGGGAGGTAAAGGGTGAATGTCTTAAGTGTACATTTACTATATGTCCATGTGGTCATGTCGTGTATTCATTCTTCATGTTCTTTATTTGGTGCGCACCACTTCTTTACTTTTTCTAACTACATTGTTTTTGTACGTCCTGGGGTTTGAAAGAATGAGGAATTGTATAAGATCATAATTTTTGACACAGAATTTATGAGCTGTTCTTGTGATATGTATATTTGATACAGATAACCAGAAAGAACCAGAAATGAAGAATTACGTAGTAGATAACTATAAAATGTTGGGGAAATAGAAAAAGAAAGAAGGACTGCTTGGATTAACCGTAGTATATATAAATAAAAAGCGAAGAAGAAGTATATGGGGAGGTTATAGACAGACCATAGCACTGGGAGAAGAGTAAAAGATGTATTGGCGAAGGTTAAAAGACAAGTAGGGAATAGAGTATGGGGATTAGGAGTAAAGATTTTTCCTTTAAAAGGAAAATTCTTTAAGTAACATGGGGAGGTGTAACAGTGTAGGTATAATTGGGGTCTATTGGAAAACTCCGATACAGCACGATTGAGCATTGAGACTGAAAGGGGTGGGAGATGCTCAATCGTGACGTATTATGTTGTTATAGGCAGTTAACATCTAAGAAACCAGCTGAAAGGACGCGGCTTGTAAACCTTGACAAATAAACAACGTTTTATGCAGTTGGCGTTTTGTTACTCCTTCCAACACTACAACAACAGTTCATTACTGAAGTCCATTAGTTGGTAGTTAGATTGTAACGATTGCTTATATTGCAGCTATGATCAATTGCATTTGTTAGGATGCTGTTATAAATATTGATGAACTGTTTATGGCTATTTAATTTGAAAACTGTTGTTTGAAATTTGCGGGCCTGTTAAATGAAACCGGCTTACCTGTTGTTGATGAAGTCTGTAATGTGAAACCGGCTTACCTGTGATACAAAACCTGCAGACCATTTGTACGAAACTTGCAGGCCTATTGTATGTACCTGCTGGGATGCTGTATGGAACCAACATTACTGTGGTATGATACCGACAGTGTTGTTATGGGAAACCGACAATGATGATTACAAGACATACGAGGACAACCCCGGCTGGGGTAATGTCAACGCTCTGGGAGCATTTCAGCTGGAGAGTTTTGGTGGAAGGACATTGAACCTTGTCAAGATACCAGCAGAAACCGTAGGTGTTTCACAAGTGATACGTCCCCCTGCGCACGTATAGACACTATCATTGTTCGTTTGTTATTCCATTGTTTCAAACCAAACTCAGATGGAGTCTAGCCAAGCCTGCGTTCAACTTACATCTGTTGTTCGTCGTCTACCAGAGAGTGGATGTTCACACGAGAGACACATCAGACTTTATGTATTGGCCTGAAGAATTTCTTCTAGTCATGCTGACGAGAATCTACATCGCCCAACCAGTGGTGAATCATTTGATTGTAATGAGCGACTGTGGCCAGACACTATTTTCAGCTATGGTCCAGGTACATCAGGGGATACCTCATGGTCGAGGGTCTCCCATCCAGACTGTATAGACTAGCAGTATTAGACACTTGGTAGGGACAATTCTCGCAGTTGTGAAGGTGGTTTTGGTCCTGTCATTGGAAGTCCACGTCGCTAACTCCCACTGTTTTGCTCACCGGTGGCTTGCGGCAGATAAAACCTCAAGTGTTCCAGACGGCTGTGCTGGGAAAGAGCCGGGTGAGTCAAAAGGACCGACTCGACGGAAACACCTTGCTATTCTTCTGCCACGCCTCGGGATGACCCCGGAAATCATCTCTGACTCTATCTCTAACCTTTACTCTATATTGTAAATAGCTTTCCTATCAGGACTTTCATTTCAGACCTATGTCTTTAGTGTAAATAAAAGACTTAAATTGTTGACAGGTCTTTCAGACGATTATTAGGTGTGGTCTTGGACGAGTCCTAAAGAGTACTTATTAATAAGTAGAGGGTAGATAGTAGAGGTATAGAGTCTGGGAGGTGCTTGTAGACCAACACTGGTCACCTTAGAGAGGGGGTGAGTAATAGTTGTATACGTGTATCTATCCGTACAACCCCTGGGGTTAAAATACACGTGAGTGAGGGGGATACCTCAGGGCTTGTGTTCATTCACAACAACCGAGGCCATCATTTTACACTCGTCCACATCGTGTCAGTTCACTAATGCACTGTTCACTAATACTCTTCTATTCAATAACTTAATGGTTATTACAACCCACTGCACAATGGCAGCTAGATGTGTGCTTTAACAGAACATTGAACACATTGGGTCATAATTACGACCCACTCTGAGGAAGAATTACATCTACTATCTGCATTCTCCAATGCTTGTTCTGAATCTTTTCTTTTTTTTTGTTTGCATATCCTTTACAGAACATGGCTGTCAACATCAGCATCTTTCAACTGTATGTTGATTTATTGGCAAGATTACGCTTAGTAGTTTGCCATTGCTTTCTGAGCGGCCGGCTCACATACCCCGTAAGTTACCGACTCGATTCGAACCACTGCTGATTCTCACCGTCGTCACGTTACTTACGAGAGTATACGACATTACGGAGAAAAGTCGCTAACCTCTAGGCCAGGAAGCCGGCGGAATTTGGTTTAACAATTAGCAAAAAGAAGACAGAAATAGATTATGTCACAAGGTGCACATGGAGTACCATCAATCTTTATTGACGACGCCGAACTGGAGATAGTAGACCATTTTACATACCTAAGATCAGAAGTAAATAGCATATTATCCCTAGATCAGGAAATCAACTTCAGGATTGGTAAGGCAGCAACAACAATGAACATGTTAGCAAAAAGAGTCTGGGAGAACAGGCCGCTTACTGCCAAAACAAAAGTCCCCGTCTACTAAGCCTGTGTCCTTAGTACTCTTCTTTATGGCAGTGAAGCTTGGACAATTTACTCACACCAAGAGAAACGTTTAAAAGCTTTCATATGCGGTTTCTGCGAAGAATACTTGGTATTAAGTGGCAAGACAAAATCACAAATACTGAAGTATTGGAAAGATCAGGTTGTGTGCGGTGTGTTCCATGCTCAGTCTTCGTAGACTTAGATGGATAGGACACGTTAGGAGGATGGATGATGGTAGAATAGCAAAGGACATCTTTTTTTTTGTGGTGAATTATAGATGGGTAGGTGATCTCAGGGTCGGCCTCTACTACAATACAAAGATGTATGTAAGCGGGACACGATTTGATATAGGCATTGATAATGCACATTGCAGATATGCACATGATATGCAGATGATACAGTATTGATTGCAGACAATGCACAGGATCTGCAACAATTAGTAGACGCGGTTGTTGTATACAGTGAGCAGCTGGGGTTGGAATTAAATTGTAAGAAGACACAGGTTATGGTCGTCACTAGGAAGAACGAAGTACCACAATGTAATATACAAGTAAATGGGAATATTCTGCAACAAGTGAATCGATACAATTATCTCGGAACAGTCATAACATCTGATAGGAGATGCCTTGAAGAGATTAGAACAAGAATCGCCATGGCGAAAGTAGCCTTTAGCAAGATGAAAGACATTCTGACCAATAAAAAGATGTCAATTGAAACGAGAAAAAGAGTGTTGATGGGATGCATAGAGCCTGTTCTTTTGTATGGATGTGAAACTTGGACAATGAGCAGTCAAGCTGAAAAACATCTGATGGCTGCAGAAATGTGGTTTCTGAGGAAAATGCAAAGAATACCATGGACAGACAGAAAAACCAATGACCAAGTACTGCAGGAGACAAATGAAAATCGTAGACTGGTTAGAGAAATTAGACGAAGACAGTCAAAATTTTTTGGACATGTTATGAGAAGAAATGGATTGGAGAACTTATTGACAACTGGCAAAATCGAGGGGAACAGACCACGAGGAAGACCGAGAGGAAAATACCTGGATGGCTTGGCCACATGGCATGGACGAGACAGGAACACTGAGCTGATCCACGACTCTGGTGATCGAGTGAAATGGCGAATCATGACCGCCCACGCTTTCCGGCATGACACATGATTGATTGATTGATTAAAGATGCAGGTCGTATTCCCACATACCCGCGTTCGAAACACAACTGCGGGCGATTTGGCAGCAGACCGCCTTGCTTTGGTATTTTACGAAATGGTATGGGTGCCTGTCGTTCAGAAAGCAATGGCAAAGAAATCACAGCAGCAAATCATGCTGGTATTGACTGCGACGTCCTGTAAAGGATATGCATTTAACTTATTAATGCTACATAATACATCCACCCACCCACCCACCCACTCACCCATCCATCCATCTATCCATCCATCCACCCACCCATCCATCCATCCATCCATCCATCCACCCATCCATCCATCCCACGCACCCACAGAGAGACACCCATCCTGCCAGGCACTTAGTTACTTATCACAATTACTTACCTTCATACCTACCTACCTGCCTACCCACCTACCTGCCTGCCTGAATGCGTTAAAGCTTGCATAAGTGCAGACAGACAGACAGACAGACAGACAGACAGACAGCTATATCTTACAGTAAGCCGTGTTTATCCCCAGACATATATTATATATATTTTAGCATGATGTATTTCGTCTTTGTAAGGGAGTCTCCGACAGACAGACAGACAGACAGACAGCTATATCTTATAGTAAGCCGTGTTTATCCCCAGACATATATTTTAGCATTAGGTATTTCGTCTTTGTAAGGGAGTCTCCGTGGCGATGTGGTCAAGACGTTTGTCTCCGGCTCCTAAGTTGTGGGTTCGATTCCGATCCGCGTCCTTCGGTTCACAAGTGAATTTTTTGGAGACTCCTGAGGGTCGTCGCTGGAGTTGCGGAGTTCGTGATTTGTGCGACGCTTTCCACGCTGCGGAAAGAGACCGAGCCATATGGGATAAAATCTCGGTGCAATGAAGTCGATCCTGTCGACTTTTAAGCGACTTTTTGTTTAAGTCTTTGTAAACAAGAAAAACAACTTAGTACATGTTCCTTTACAGGATGTTGCATTCAACCCAGAATTTGCTGCGCGATGATGATTTACTGGGCAGTGTTAGTTGAGTAGTTTACCATTGTTTTCTAGATGGACGCCGCCTCAACATTCGAAATGAAAGCAAAGCTGTCTGCTTCCAAATCTCTGGTGGCTAATTTCGAAATCTTGACTTGGTGTGTCGAAGCATTCTTAAACGCAACCTCACTATCCGCAGAGCCTGTTAGATGTCGTCTACACAAATATCTTCAATAATGCCATCACCCGTGTTTATCTTCACAAATATCTTCAATAAGGCCATCAGCCGTGTTTATCTTCACAAATATCTTCAATAAGGCCATCCTTCTTGTTTATCTTCACAAATATCTTCAATCATGCCATCCCGCATCTTTATCTTCACAAATATCTTCAGCCATGCTATCTCTCGTGTTTATCTTCACGAATATTTTCAACTCTCACCAATCTTCTATATGTCGTTATTCATGTTCACGCATCTCTCAAAGCTTGTCGTCTATGTCTTCATACATAGCTTAAATCATTCTATCCGTCGATATTCCTTTACAGATATCCTAAATCATTTTATACCTTTACAGATATCCGTAATCATTCTATTTATCAACTTTATCTTTACAGATATCTTAAATCATTCTATTTGTCGACATTATATTTGCATATATCTTAAATCGTGCTATCAATTGACATTAACTTCACTAATAGCTTCAGTGTTTCTGTCTATTATATTTAAGAATATCTATTCCTCTTCAGAAACTAAATCAACTGAATAAATTGTGGAGTGGGACAGATAGAACTACAAAAATTAGATTTTTAAGAGCATGTATCATTCCCATTGCAACATACGCCTGGACACTTACCAAAGCTGAATAGCGCTTAAATGCCTTTGAATATAAATGTTAAGGACGGGTTCTAAGAATATCTTGGTTAAAGAAAAGAACAAATGCATCCATACGACAAGAAATAAATAGTGAAGAGGGTTAGCTACTAAAGACGATACACCAAATAAAATAGAAATATGTTGGTCACTTGACAAGTCATGAACGTTAGGAGAGAACAATAAATTATACAGGAGTATATGCCCGGTAAGAGAGTAAGAGGAACTCCAAAGAGAAGATGGGTGCAGGATGTGGCGGATGATCTCCAGATGGGTGTATCGGACGCGGCACATCTTGCTTATGACCGAGAAGTTTCTCGGAAGGTTGTTATGGGAACGAGGTTCTGCAGAGGAAATGCTACTGAATGAATAAATGATTCTATCTGTCGACTTTACCGTCACAAATATCTTCAGTGATTATATCTGTCGACATTACCTTCACTACAGTTTTCAATCAGGCTATTTACCGTGTCGTGATATAATTGTTTGTTTATAATTACCTGTTTAACTGTGAACGCTTTAAATATGCTTCTGTTTACAGCCCGGATGACCCTTCCTTACAGTAGAACATATTTGGAACATGAACCATGCACAGACAACTCGTCCTCTATGACGCAGTGTACTGATGTGTAGCAGCTGCCACTTCAACAATCTATGTGTTATTTTAGACTGTTGTTATGTGCATAATAAATTAATGTAGTCTGCAGTATTATTGTGTTATATTCCATTATTTTTATTGATTATGATGTAAAGTTATGTCAACAAAGAGCATGTGTTCATATAGCATTTGTAGCATATGAATGATTGACATCACTAAGAAACGAACATACACATGGGCGGGTTGCCTAAAATCCATAATATCGAAATATCAGAATAGAAAAAGATCAGAGTTTCAATGCATGATCAGATTACGTGAAAGATCGTTGTAACGATACAATAGAGGAACACTATGCTATTCTGAATAATAATGAAAGATAATCAATTTTAAAGATTGAAATTCAGAATGCTCTTAACCAAATGACCCCCCAGGACAAGAAAACATCACATTGTAAAAGATCAATGTCTTAGAAGAATATGGAATAGACCAGTTCATTAGTCTTGTGAAGGCAATAAATGATACTTAAGATGTACCCCTCTGAATGATGTACATCTACATATATTGCAATCTAGAAGAAATCAGGAGCCTTGTAATGAGATCAACATAGAACAATTAGTATAATGAGCCACATCACGAAGATTTTGCTAAGAACTATCATGAAAAGAGATAGGAAGAAATACCATCGGAAACAGGGGAAGAACCATGTGGGTTTGTAGAAGGCAGGGATACAGTAAATGCCGTGTATTTGCTGAGAACATTAATTAGCTTTCAATAGAAGTAAACAAAGACCTAAATCTTTGCTTTGACTACACAAAGGTTCTCGATTAAGTAAGTCATGTCAACATGATGAAGATTCTTGATGATCTACAAATCGATGGGAAAGACCTTAGACTTATAAAATATATATCTTATGTATTGGAATCAGCAAGCTTCCCCGATGTGTCTCCACCTTGCCGCGGTGGGGGAGCTTGAGTGTCCCACTGACCCCAAGCGCTGTGCCAATGGATATAAACTACATGTTGGACAGCTCTTGTGATAGGGACCAGACTAAGAGAGACGCAACCTGCTGCTCTGCAGGTAGACTGAGGATAGCAGTCAAAATCTAAACTCAGGCGCACGAAGCCACAAACTTGGTCCAGATACTTACACAAAGGCCTCCATCTGAGAGATGTAGCTGAACGCGTCTAAGCTACTACCCTTGGATGAGAGAGCCGGGCCGATACTCACCTACCGAAAAATGGAGGTGAGATACTGAGCACGCTACATGCCCAGTTCAGATACCTGTCCGAAGGCTCCCAGCTGGGGGATATGAGGGATCAGCGGATGAGAGGGCCTGGCCGTTTCTCGCTCACTGCTGTACGGAGGTAAGGTGCTGAGCCGGCAGCCCATATAGCCTACCTCGTGAGCGAGTACAAAAAGATTGAAGAAGTGCCCCAGTCGAATGAGATGGTTACGAAAACTGTCTGTATCTAACTCGTAGAGAGTAGACAAAGGTGGAAAAACATCTCAATAACACGAAATGGAACGCACGGCTAGCGAATCCATTGCGTAGTTCGAAGTCCGAAGCGAAAGTTTACCTAGTGGATGTCGCCTGCAGACTGACCGTTCCTTGTGTGTGCTTGAGTGACCAGTGACAAGCGAGATGCCCAACAAATGGAAGTGAGGAACTAAAGCAGCCATGAGCAGGATGAGGCAACTCCTCGGGTGAGCCCAGTCTCAGAGCAATATGTGGCGGCTCTGCAATTATGGAAGCCTCCTTGAAAAGCGAGGGAATGCCCATGGTCGGCCACTGCCTTCCCTTGAGGGTCGACCGTGATGTCTCTTATCGTTCTATCTTGACCAGCTGAGATGTTGGCGACATCACAAAAATGTCTAACGGGCCTCGAAACCCGAGGAAGGCTAACCTCATTATAAATGCCCGTTGAAGCCGGAAGTGCCGTCCTACGGGTGGCAAAATAAAAATTGGCACTACGCATTTACGTACGAGTTAAATGTCTTGTCCGAATGTCTCTCGTGCTAGGAACAGCTCTGACTACCTAGTTTTCTAATGCCGCTCTTGTTCGCAACAGCTCTAACTAGGTAGTTTCCGAATGTCCGTCGTGCCTGGAACAGCTCTGACGGGCGCAACGACAAGCACCTGTCCGTGTAGAAAACTCGCTGAGTGGATACCGTCTGCAGACCTGTCTGGTTTGTGCGGGAACGGCCCGGGTCGAACGAAATGCCCAATATATTGAAGTGAGGAATTAAAGCAGCCATGCGCAGGACGCGACGATTCCCTCGGTGAGCCCAGCACCAGGGCATAATGTGTCGGCTCTGCAATTATGGAAGCCACCCTGGATGGCGGAAAATGCCATGGACTGTCCCTGCCTTCCTTTGAGGGATATGACCGTTTTAAGTCTTCGACCGTTCCAACATGGCCAGCTGGGTTGTGGACGGTACCGCAAAAGTGAGTCTCCCAGGAATGCTACCTGGTCAAAAGAGCATGCTAAATGTCGGATGTGTTGGCCTACGGGTTTCGGCCCAAGGGCGCAGAACTTAGACACACCGCAATCACATCTGAAAAAAAACCCACTCCGGATGAACGCAAAGTAGAAGAAGAAGAAACAGCAAGTTGCCATAAAGATTGATAATGAAGTAGATCAACATCAGACTATTAAGAGAGGTGTGCGGCAGGGACGTGAGATTTTTCCAGATTTGTTTTCACCCTATATTTTGAGCACGTTTAGAAATGTAGAAGATTTGAGAGGGATCACCATTGATGGACACACAATCAGTAATATTAGATATGCGGATGACACAGTATTGATTGCAGACAATGAACAGGACTTGCAACATTTAGTAGATACGGTTATTGTACGCTGTGAACAGCTAGGGGTAGAATTACATTGTAAGACGACAGATATTATGGCCGTCATTAAGAGGAAAGAAACACCACTATGTGATATACGGGAAAATGGAAACATTCTTAAACACGTGAATACCATGGACATATAAAAAAACCAATGAATAAGTCTTCATTCATTCATTCATTCATTCATTCATTCATTCATTCGTTCTTTCTTTCTTTCTTTCTTTCTTTCGTTCGTTCGTTCGTTCGTTCGTTCATTCATTCATTCATTCATTAGCATGTCCTTTGCAGAACCTTGCTCCCATAACAACCTTAAGGAAAACCTCTCGATCATAAGCAAGATGTCCCGCGTCCGATACACCCATCTGGAGATCGTCAGCCACATCCCGAACTCCTCTTCGGCTTTCCTCTTCCCAGGCATATACCCCTCCATTATTGTTCTCTTCAAACTTTCGTGACGTTTCAAGTGACCAAAATATTTCACTTTTCTTTGTTTTATCGTCTTTAATAGCCAACCTTCTTCAATATTTAGCTCTTGACAAATGGATGCATTTGTTCTTTTCTTTACCAAAGATATTCTTAGAACTCGTCTATACCATTTATAGACAACAGCATTTATGATCTGTTCAGCTTGTTTAGTAAGTGTCGAAGTGAACAAGTCCTGCAATAAGCAATTGAACACCGCAAACTGATTAGAGAAATTAGACATTGACAGTCAACATTTTGTGGACACGTTATGAGAAGAAATAAAACTAGATAATTTGGTGACAACTGGCAAGATTGAGGTAAAAGAACAAGGGGAAGACAGATAAGTTAATATCTGGATGGCTTGGCCACGTGGCATGGTCGAGACAAGAACACAGAGCTGATCCACGACTCTGGTGATCGTGTGAGATGGTGAAACATGCCGCCCACGCTTAACGGCATGGTACATACAGATGAGCATGTATTACATGTGACTTGTCGTTCTCACAACCAGCTGAATGAACCATAAGTCTGGTCTGCAACCGGCATGGATGCACTAGCTAAATGAAACATGGATCTGATCTCCTACTGATGCAGGCAAACTTCTTATAGTCCATGGCAGGTGGCGTTAATGATTGTGGCTGTCCGCAGCCTTCTACCTCTTGTGCTGCTGGTAATATTTCTATTACTATAGTTCCTCCATGCCGTGATGCCAAACTGCCCAGGATCTTCTCTCTTGGTTTCCCCTACTTTTTCACCCCTCCAACCTTCCAGTTTTAACGACATACTCTGGTCTTCTCCTTCTTGTCGTAAGCCCACAAAATGTGGATTGGTGCCTTCTGATACTAGTAACCAATTCTATTTGTCAATGAACTTCTTTCAATATATCTTTATTGTTCTGTCAATCCATCCACAGTGTTCTCATCACTCTTGTATAAAACTACATGCCTGCAGCTTCCACACAATCCCTCACGTGACTGCTAGTTGTCCATGCCAGTCGATACCCCTACTAACATGTCTGTACTACATGCCCGCAGCTTCCACACAATCCCTCACGTGTCTGCTAGTAGTCCATGCCAGTCGATACCCCTACTAAAATGTCTGTACTACATGCCCGCAGCTTCCACACAATCCCTCACGTGTCTGCTAGTTGTCCATGCCAGTCGATACCCCTACTAACATGTCTGTACTACATGCCCGCAGCTTCCACACAATCCCTCACGTGTCTGCTAGTTGTCCATGCCAGTCGATACCCCTACTAACATGTCTGTACTACATGCCCGCAGCTTCCACACAATCCCTCACGTGTCTGCTAGTTGTCCATGCCAGTCGATACCCCTACTAACATGTCTGTACTACATGCCCGCAGCTTCCACACAATCCCTCACGTGACTGCTAGTTGTCCATGCCAGTCGATACCCCTACTAACATGTCTGTACTACATGCCCGCAGCTTCCACACAATCCCTCACGTGACTGCTAGTTGTCCATGCCAGTCGATACCCCTACTAACATGTCTGTACTACATGCCCGCAGCTTCCACACAATCCCTCACGTGACTGCTAGTTGTCCATGCCAGTCGATACCCCTACTAACATGTCTGTACTACATGTCCGCAGCTTCTACACAATCCCTCACGTGTCTGCTAGTTGTCCATGCCAGTCGATACCCCTACTAACAAGTCTGTACTACATGCCCGCATCTTCCACACAATCCCTCACGTGTCTGCTAGTTGTCCATGCCAGTCGATACCCCTACTAACATGTCTGTACTACATGCCCGTAGCTTCCACACAATCCCTCACGTGTCTGCTAGTTGTCCATGCCAGTCGATACCCCTACTAACATGTCTGTACTACATGCCCGTAGCTTCCACACAATCCCTCACGTGTCTGCTAGTTGTCCATGCCAGTCGATACCCCTACTAACATGTCTGTACTACATGCCCGTAGCTTCCACACAATCCCTCACGTGTCTGCTAGTTGTCCATGCCAGTCGATACCCCTACTAACATGTCTGTACTACATGCCAGCAGCTTCCACACAATCCCTCACGTGACTGCTAGTTGTCCATGCCAGTCGATACCCCTACTAACATGTCTGTACTACATGCCCGCAGCTTCCACACAATCCCTCACGTGACTGCTAGTTGTCCATGCCAGTCGATACCCCTACTAACATGTCTGTACTACATGCCCGCAGCTTCCACACAATCCCTCACGTGACTGCTAGTTGTCCATGCCAGTCGATACCCCTACTAACATGTCTGTACTACATGCCCGCAGCTTCCACACAATCTCTCACGTGACTGCTAGTTGTCCATGCCAGTCGATACCCCTACTAACATGTCTGTACTACATGCCTGCAGCTTCCACACAATCCCTCACGTGTCTGCTAGTTGTCCATGCCAGTCGATACCCCTACTAACATGTCTGTACTACATGCCCGCAGCTTCCACACAATCCCTCACGTGTCTGCTAGTTGTCTATGCCAGTCGATACCCCTGCTACCATGTCTGTACGTATCACGTATCACTGGTGACAGAATTCACAGAGAACAAGATCCCGCCGCAGCTGACACTGAGGTCAAAGCACCAGTTCACTTTAAAAAAAAAACACACACACACAGAAGAAGGCGATAACGTGGTGTTTACGGATGACTCTGTGGACAGGAGCAAGGAAAGTGTATGGGCATTCTCAGCACGCTCAAGATGCAAAACTGTCAAGGAAGCGAGTGGTGCCTTTGCAATGACAAGAAGCTGCCTCACGAGACAAACAACAATTGTAGCCAATGCCCTAAACTGACTCGGCGCGTGAAAGCATTCACACACTTCTGCGATACTTCAAGACTAACACTTGTATAAATACGAGGGGTTTTCAAATGAAAACCTTACATTTTTTTGTGAATATATTCTGAAAAAGTAAAGAACAAATGTACCACTCTTCGGTATAATCATCATTGCGTTCAATGTAAGTCCTCCAGCGCCGATAAAGTGCTTGAAGTATTGTAAGAAAATATTCTCTTGGTCGAGAGTGTAACCATTCTGGGGTCACTACTAGATGTTCCAGACCCGGAATGTCACGCCGTTTTAAAACTTTCTATTCCACTCATACACTTGCTGGACTGACGGGCATGCATCGCAATACTGGACCTTCATCCGCGGATAAGTGTTTATAGGTTTAACCCCTTCACTGATAAAATAAATAGAATAACAGAACGCTACTCCTCCTTGGTGCAAGTCAAATGTGAGGCTGCAATATGCAAACTGTATTATGACGTCATAGTGTACATCACCACCGTGATGACACCACCCTTGACATTCTTAATAAAAAATATGGACAGGTTACAAGACAACTGCATGGTTATTGTAATTTCTATCACACTTTTAGGCTTTTTATTTTACGCCCACTCATATTATCTTGACGAACTTAACAAAAGGCGCTGATACTTTCTTATGACAGACAACAATATTAATGTAAAGAAACAGACAACAGACAAGACAACATCTAAACCAAGTGTGACAATTTAAACAAGTGGTGGTGTCCTGAATTGGCCTGTATTCATCCACGGAAACATGGCCGCCACACGTCTGTCTCTCATTAAAAGAAACAAAGAAGAAAAGGAGACCAGCAAGAAACAAATCAAACTCCAGAACGACTGCAGACGAGTTCTTTAGTTATTACGAGTACATACACACATCATCAGAGTCGCTGGGGTTACTTTGTTGCGTGCTCTGTCCAGGACATTTACTTTAGTGATTTACTAGATTTGTTGTTTGTCCATCAAGAATGATGATGACCATTCATTTCATCCAGTGGGGTTGAAGGTGTGGAGCCGTGGGTTCTAAGATGGCTGATAAGGCCTATTTTGGCTCGAAATGTTCTTTGACAATGTGGGCAAAGAATGCTTGACGTCTCTGGAGGAGGATTTCCTGCAGTGGTTTTTCTGTCCTGCCTTTTCTTCACAGCTCTTACAGTCCTGGTTGCCTCGCATATGACTGCACCTTTGCGCAATGATGCACGCCACGAATTTCGGTCTCTGGCTGCAGCCTCCCAGGTGTCATGATGAATTCCAAAAGCATTCAGTGAATTTTTCAGAGTGTCTTTAAAACGTTTCCTCTGGCCACCTTGGGAGCGTTTACCACAACGCAGTTCGCTGTAAAAAATTCGTTTAGGGAGCCTGTGATCTGGCATGCGAGTCAAGTGACCAGCCCAGCGAATCTGATTCTTCATCAGTAGAGTGTGGATACTGGGAATGGATGCTCTTTCTAGGACTTCAGTGTCTGGAATCTTGTCTTGCCATTTAATCTTCAGTAGCTTCCTTAGGCAGACTGTGTGGAAGTGGTTTAATTTCCTAGCGTGTCGCTGATAAACAGTCCAGGTTTCACAAGCATATAGCAGTGTGGATAATGCAACTGCTTTGTAGACTTTTAGCTTTGTTTGCAGGCTTATTCCAGTTCTGTCCCATACATTCTTGTACAGTCTGCCAAAGGCTGCACTGGCCTTGGAGATTGTTGCATTCACTTCGTCATCGATTGTGGCAGCTTGTGACACGGTGCTGCCAAGATAGGTGAATTTGTCCACAACACTTAGTCTATGATCATTCACTTTGATATTCGGCACAGTGTGATTATTCCCTGGAGCTGGCTGGTACATAACTACAGTCTTCTCCAAGTTGATATTGAGCCCAAAGTTGGCACAGGCATGTGAGAAAGCTGAAACATTATGTTGCATGTCCGCCTCTGAGTTGGCGTACAGAGCGCAATCATCAGCAAACAGGAGCTCTCTGACGGTGACGCTGTTAATTTTGGTTTTAGCTTTCAGCCATATGAGATTGAATAACTTTCCATCCATACGGTAGTTGATGTCTATTCCAATGTCGTCGTTCTCGAAGGCATTCATCAACATGGCTGAAAACATGAGGCTGAACAGTGTTGGTGCCAGCACACATCCTTGCTTCACTCCATTGGTGACAGGAAAGGGTTCAGACAGTTCACCATTTTCCTGTACTCTTGCCTGCATGCGGTCATGAAATAGCCGCATTATTTGGACAAACTTTCGTGGACAGCCATATTTTGCCATAATCTTCCACAGTCCTTCTCTGCTGACTGTATCAAAAGCCTTGGTAAGGTCAATGAAAGTGGAGAACATTTCGCAGTTCTGTTCCTGACATTTCTCTTGCAGCTGCCTTGCAGCGAAAATCATGTCAACAGTTCCACGTTCTTTTCTGAAGCCACATTGACTCTCAGGAAGAAGACCTTGATCGAGATGGGCTGTGAGGCGATTGAGAAGAATTCTGGCGAGTATCTTCCCTGCAATTGAAAGCAAGGAGATGCCTCGATGGTTGTCACAGGATTGGCGGTTCCCTTTACGTTTGTAAAGGTGGACTATTGACGCGTCCTTAAAATCTTGTGGCATAGTCTCTTTCATCCATATGTTTGTGAAGACTTGGTGAAGCTGCTCTGTTAGGACCGGCCCACCTGCCTTGTATATCTCTGCTGGGATGGAGTCAGGACCAGGTGTCTTGCCGCTGGAGAGTTGCTGGATGGCTTTGTTTATTTCCACTATGGTTGGCAGGTCATCAAGAGTCTCATTGGTGGGAACTTGAGGAAGGCAGTTGATGGTTTCATCATCGAAGAAGGAAGTTGCATTTAAGATTTTGCTGAAATGCTCTGCCCAGCGTTGGAGGATTTCCTTCTTATCGGTGACCAATGTTCCCCCATCTGCACTGAGGAGGGGAACTATGCCTGGTGATGAAGGGCCATAGACCGCTTTCAGTGAGTCGTAGAAGTTTTTCATATCATGTCTGTCAGCAAAGCCTTGAATTTCATCAGCTTTGCTGCTCAGCCAGGAGTCCCGCATGTGCCGAAGTTTCTGCTGCACTACTCTCTGAATGTTCTTGAAAGCATCTTTTTTTGATGTTGACTTTGGGTCATTCAAATGTGCCTTGAGGAGGAGATGTTTCTCGGCCAGCAATTGGTTGATGTCTTCGGAATTTTCATCAAACCAGTCTTTATGCTTTCGGGGGGCTGGACCCAGGATTTCCATAGCAGTGTTGTAAATTGTGTCCTTTAGGGCTCTCCATTCTGTTTCTGTATCCTGTTTAGCTTCAGCATTGGGCTTGAGGCGGTCTTCCAGCATATTTTCAAACGACTGCTGCATTTTCTTGCTGTTTAGGCTGGTGACATTTAGCTTTGTTTGCATTTTCGCCCCTTGAGGACGCCGTGGTGGTCTGATGTGGATGTTCATTTTCGAGACAATGAGACGATGGTCTGTCCAACATTCGGCACCACACATGGATTTTGTCACTCGAACGTCTTGTCTGTCACTCCTCCTGACGATGACATAGTCAATGAGGTGCCAGTGTTTCGAGCGAGGGTGCATCCACGATGTCCTATTTCTCATTGGGAGACGGAAAATTGTGTTCGTAATCAGGAGATCATGTTCGGCACATGTCTGAAGGAGGCGGAGTCCATTGCTGTTACAATTTCCGACTCCATGCTTTCCAATAATGCCACTCCAAGAGGTGGTGTCCGTGCCTACTCTGGCATTGAAGTCCCCAAGGAGTATAAGTTTGTCTCCTTTGGGAACAGATGTTAATACATTGTGCAAGTCCTCATAGAACTTGTTCTTGACATCATCTTCGTTGGTCATAGTTGGTGCATAGACACTCACAATGGTTGCGTGCTTCCTTCCATTCAGCAGAGGCAACTTCATGGTCATGAGCCTGTCGTTTATAGCCTTTGGAAATCCAGCTAATTTGCCGACCAGGGCCGTCTTAATGGCAAATCCCACACCGGATTGGCGTCTTTCCTCGCTTTTCCTTCCACTCCAGAAAAATGTGTAGCCGGCACCAATTTCACAGATTTGGCCTTCTTCTGCAAGTCGTGTCTCGCTCAAGGCTGCAATGTCGATGTTGTACCTGCCCAGCTCTCTCCCAATCAGTGCTGTTCGTCTCTCTGGACCCGACGCGCCGTCTCTGTCAAGTAGGGTGCGTACATTCCAAGTTCCAATTGTTAAGGGAATATGGTTTACTCTTTTAGCTTTGCTTATTTTATCTTTCTTTGTATGTCGACCGCAGTTAGGGTACCCACCAACCGCGGCTAGCTGGTTAGGTAGTGATGAAGCAGACAATGTTTAGGGCACCTTTTCTAGCCCCTTCCTCATGCTATGGAGGTGAGCAGTGTGTTCCTATAGAGGGCTGCTCAGTCGCTCAGGGGGCTGCCGAATCCCACTGCTGCTCCGGTCAGTAGAAGACGACCATATGGCCTGAGCCGCCTGTGTGCAGGTCTGCGACTACGGCTGCCAGCGTACCCACGCCTGCCGCTTTGCCGCTCGCCCATCGCCACATTGCTTGAAGGTTGATATGTGACGTTGGATGAAGAATGACTTGCGCGATGACTTGGATTAAAGTGAGGAAGAGTTGCGCAATTCGTCGACCTCACTCTCTCGCCTGAGTCCATCTGAGTCCAGTGGCAAGACAAGTCGAGACGATTGGAGACGAATACAGGTGCAGTGGATGACCAGGGCGCTCTACGTGCCTTGCCGTGCTCATTACGTTCCACAACGCTTTGCAGGTAAACGCCGTCTTCCCCGTTGAATCAGGAATGATTTCTTCCGCGCAGTCTGCCGAATCCTGTCTTTACATGCTGGGTAGGCATACCCTAGTTTACCTCTTGGTTTGACACCAAATCGGATACCCATGCCTAGTTTAGACAGCCTCTCACAGCTGTTGCCCGGGGGGTGGCCGCTGTCGCATGCTGACAGCTACTAGGAGCCACAGGCACGAGCTGGGTGTCAGGCTTGGACCAGTGGGGGATGGGTCCTGAAAGGACATGAGAGCCATCCTTACCAAAGGTGCTACCAATGCCCGACACCCCGTACCCCCCAATTAGAAATTAGATTTACTAGATAATGTTTGTTCAGTAGTTTGCCATTGCTTAAGGAATGACTTCCACCTCATATTATCGAAATCAACGCAAAGCGGCCTGCTTCAAAGTCTCTCCCAGCTCTCCAATATAAAGATAAAGTCTCTCCAATAAAACATGTGAACGAAATACGATATTACAAGTAGCGCGTGTGCGCTTCTGAAAGACATAATTCATGACATTAAACTATAATCCATCAATTATGTGCCATACCGATAAGCGTTGGCGGTCATCTTTTGCCGTCTAGCTCGATCACCAGAGTCGTGGATCAGCTCCGTGTTTCTGTCTCGACCATGCCATGTGGCCAATCCATCCAGGTATTTACTTCTTGGTCTTCCCTTTGGTCTTTTCCCTTCGATCTTGCCAGCTGTCACCAAGTTCTCCAATCCATTTCTTCTCATAACATGCCCAAATAATTTTGACTGTCTACGTCTAATGACTCTAATCAGTTTACGATCTTCATTTGTTTCTTATAGGGCTTGTTCATTGTTTTTTTTTTCTATCTGTCCATGGTATTCTTTGAATTTTCCTCAGAAACCACATTTCCACAGCCATCAGATGTTTTTCAGCTTGTCTGCTCATTGTCCAAGCTTCACATCCATATAAAAGTATGGGTTCTATGTAGCACGTCAACACTTTTTTCTCGTTTCAGTTGATATCTTTTTATTGGTCATTATGTTTTTCTTCTTGCAAAAGGCTACCTTCGCCATGGCAATTCTTGTTCTAATCTCTTCAAGGCATCTCCCAACAGATGTTATGACTGTTCCGAGATAGCTGTACCGATTCACTTGTTTAAGAATATGCCCATTTACTTGTATATTACATTGTGGTATTTCTTCCTTCCTAGTGACGACCATAATCTGTTTTGTTTTACAATTCAATTCTAAACTAGTATAATTACATTGAAACTACCAACAGCGATCAAGACATGCAAGAGGCGTAGATACAATATGCATGTACATCTATACTTGGGATCAGGACAATTACATGCGAGCAAATTCGTTCAATCAGACCCATAAACCAATATCATCATGTGTCATGCCGATAAGCGCTTAAAATGAAAACCTTAAAAGTGTGATAAAAATTACAATATCCATGCCATTGTCTTATAACCTGTCAATATTGATTTTACGGACGTCAAGAGTGTTAATCACGTGACATTACCGTGCAGACGAACATGATGAGGACAGTTTATGCCCCTCCCCCTACCACTTTTGACATGCACAAAAGAAGAGCAAGAATAAAACCTGTATCCTTGCTTAACCAAACAAGGATGCAGATAACTGACTTTATTATTTTCATGTAAGGTTTTTTCGTGAAGTGTATCGCTTTATGTTTGTTTGTTCTGCGCTGACGAAGGCTTTGGCAGCAACGTCAATTTTGTAATCGTGTTCAAGTAAAGCTCACAATCTACTTCTCGTGTTTTGGTGATTCATTTACTGACAAAAGCAAAGCGGCGTTCTGTTATCCTTTTTTTTTTTTTTGAATCGGTGAAGGGGTGAAACCAATAGAAATTCGTCGGCGAATGAATGTCCAGTATGGTGATGCATGCCTGTCAGTCCAGCAAGTTTATCATATATCAGTGGGGTTGGAAGTTTCAAAACAACGTGACTTCTGTGCCAGACTGTTCACGACCGGATGAGGCACACCGGGTACTGACCCCCAGAGAGAGAGACAGAGAGAGAGAGAGAGAGAGAGAGAGAGAGAGAGAGAGAGAGAGAGAGAGAGAGAGAGAGAGAGAGACTGATGCGGCAGGGATTGACCAGAGGATCTGGAATACATTCGATAATCCGAGACGGACACAACATCAGACTGCACCTGGCACCATTAGTATTAGTACTCTTCACTGTCTGTTGAAGATGACGACGATGTAGTGTGATCAATACTTGACACAACTCCTGCTAAGCTTCACGTATGGAGTCAGTGGCAGATGCTATACGTTCAGCTTTCTCTGCTGCCTTGTGAATATAGTGCTAGCTGTAGCCATCACATGTTCACCTTTCTCTTTTTCCCCGCTGTTCTCCCGTATATGTTACCAATCAATGTTGGAATAACAGACACACACTTGCATGATGGTTCTGGCATGTTCTCGTCATCAACAGCGTTACCGAGAAGCGTGGCCAATCGTGATTCGCCATATCACATCATCATCTCATCATGTTCCTCTTGTACCTTGCGGCGTCGAGGTGAAACATAAACAGCGGGAGAGTGTCTTTTTATGGCTCGATTTAGGTCAGTTCGATTATGCTTCTTAATTTTTCTACTAGCAACATGAAAATCCCCTGCTGGCTTGCTAGGAGAGTCACAACTTTAGGGCAGAAAATTCTGACGAAGGGGAGTCCGTCCCTCTTGGCGAGCCAGAACTTAGTTGGTCCATGACCTCGCGGTCATGGTTTCTCAGTCTACACAACTGGGAGGTGGTGTTGTAATCACGTATTTTTGTTTCGATTATGCCACACGGCAAAACGTCCAGATATGTTTCTGCTTGCCTTTCCATTGCTCTTTTCTCATCACACTTTGTCAGTAGTCCCTGAGTTTTTAGATTTGTTTCTTCATAAACCGGCTCTGTGGCGAAGGGGTTACAAATGCAATTCGTAATCTGGCAAACCGCATTCGAAACACAGCTGCCGGCGATTTGGAAGCAGACCGCCTTGCGTTGCTTTCCATTCAAAGGTATAAGTGTCGGTCGTTCAGAAAGCAATGGCAAACTACTGTATGTAAACACGCCCAAGAATCACAAACAGCGAAACATGGCTGGAGTTGGCTGCTGTAAAGAATATGCAACTAACTAACTTCTCATAACGTGATGAAGGAATCTCAACAATTTACGTTTAATTACTCTCAACAAATTGCCGCTTCCATTTGATTCCCGTGCACACTATTACTAGTTGGCTATGCGTCTATGTACACGTGACCCTTTAGAGAGGCAACTGGTTCGAATCACTGTGTGTACCTTACATTTTTGAAATTATTATGTGTCTCATTTTATCTGTATTTTTTTCCTCTACTAATACGGGTGCCGGTCTCCCTGGTCGAGTTGTTAGCAGCTTTCTCCGTAACCCCGAATACTCTCGTGGTTGACGTGAGCGCACGAGAATTGGAAGCGGTTCGAATAGCGCCAGTGAATTATGAGAGTATGGAGCCGGTCGCTCAGAAATCAACGGCAAACTACTGAGCGTAAACTTGCCAAGAAATCAACATACAGCTGAAAGATGCTGATGTTGACAGCTATGTCCTGTAAAGGATATTCAAAACATTATTATTATGACTAATATGGGTGTCACTAAATACTTAGGCTTTTGTTTTTCATGCAATTTCAGTAGAAATAAGAATTCCCCAACCTTTGATAATTCATTGTATTAGTGTAACACAATGGACCTTAATCTTGTCACTTCTGTAAATGTAGGTCATATTCTAGAGAAAGCACAACTGTTTCATGTTCAGTTTATGTTCATCTGTTACCAGTGATTGACCGATGTAGTGGGCGTGTTGGTGGAACCGTTACGGAGTTGCGCTAAACATTTCCGAATTTGTCTCGGGATTTACTCCCGAAACCTTTCCCATCTGGGTATACCCGCAAGGCAGCGGAGGTTTGAAATTTAGAGTTTCCTCTCTTAGAGGAAATATCAACCAAGGCTGACGAGCCTCCTCTGCCCGGGAATCAATAAAGAAGGAAGTCTACCAGTCTCCCTTCTTGGCAGTGAGAATACAGATCGGATGACCGTAGTCATTGTCTTAAGTGAGAGATCCTCTGCCCACCGTCACTGACTTGAAACCATAACCAACAACTATCTGTTGGCTGCTCCCAACTTCGATCCACCACCTGCTTCCTGGCTTCACATTACCCTGGTTGGGGAGGTGGGGGGGGGGGGGCTAACCGGGTACTCCACCTTGCCCAAGGGTGCCCCGAAGGCAAGCGGAGGGAAGGAGGCGTCTTAATTCTCCTTTGATAGGGGATACCCCTACCCCGCTACTCCGTAACCCTGTAACTGTCAACTGTCATTTACTGCCAATATAGTACCTTGCGGTGTATGGCAGAGGGGTCTTTGAGCCTGAGGAATTAAGGCCGCCTGGCTAGTGCAGTCGCCGCGAACAGTGCAGGTTAGGATTTTCTTTTTGCCCCCGACGGAAAAAAATCCCACACCTTACCGAGGGATCGAACCCGGGTCTCCCGAATTAGAGTCCGGTGTTCTAGCCACTCGGCCAGCCGCTCCTCTCCTGTAACAGAGAGTGTAAAGAAGGATTCTCCTTGAATATCAAGAAAACAGTAACAATGGTGATATCAAAGAAAATGGTGACACCAAAATGTGACATAGAAATAGAAGGTAGAATTCTTAACCAAAATGAATAATTTTAAATACCTAGGGGCATTTATAACATCAGATGGAAGATGTACAACAGACATTAAGAGCAAACTAGGGTAAGCAAGAACCGCATATTAGAAAATGAAGAGTACCTTATGCAATAAGTCACTATCAATGAATGTAAGATAGAGAGTGCTGAAATGCTATATAGAACCAGTTTTGATGTCTGGCAGTGAATCTTGGAATGTAAATGAACAAATTCAGAAGAGATTAGAAGCAACAGAGATGTGGTTCCTGAGACGAATGTTACGAATTCCTTGGACTGTCAGAGTAACTAACAACGACTGACTGAAACAGGGTAATGAAACTAGGATACTATATACAACAATTAGAAAGAGACAAGCAGCTTTTTTCGGTCATGTGGTGAGAAGAGAGGCGTAGGAGAACATCGTGACAACTGGAAAGATTGAGGGAAGAGAGGCAGAGGCAGACGAAGAGAAATTATACTGGATGGATTGAGACGGTGGCATAGAAGTATATCAACAGCGGATTTGATCCAGAAAACCAAAGACCGAAATGATTGGAGAGTCATGAACGCCTACGCCAGCCGGCGTGGTACTTGATGATGATCATCGTCATTGTCAGAAAAAGAAGAGAAGACATGGATGAATATTACAAGCAGCAGGACCGAATTATTCAAAGGACGACTTTAGAAAGCCACTTGTATCCCAGAAATCTTTGCTGTCTGTCTTTCTACGTTACTCTACATTCTGCATTTTTTTGTAATTCTGTATGCCCTTCCCCACTCGCTTACCTCCGTTGTTACCTCCGTTCTCTCGTTCGCTCATTCTTGTATGTCATTCCTGCTTTAGGACCAACCTCAAACTAACCCCCAGGTACAACGTCTAAGACACGTAATGATAACTGACTCGGTTTTCTAGGCCAGGCGTTCGGAGACAATGAGAAACCTGTGATTCCTAAGTTTCAGGACATTTCTGGAAATTGTGTCAGACAACCCCACACGCCAAGCCTCATCTACGGGTATTTTAAATCAGGGGCGGACCCCAAGATACGACTCACTGGCATAGGATGTAAGTAGTGAATGGGGCAGATTTCATGGCCGGCCTTCCGAGATTAGGTTGCCGTGCCAGGCTCTGTAAGGCAGGGCAAATACTTCTTGATCTGGGGGCCGCAGTGGCGGAGTGGCCAGACACTCGCTTGCCGACTCCGTGGTCACGGGTCAATCCCCATAGAGGCGCACTCGAATGTTTAAAATTGATTTAGGCTCCCGGGTAGGCACAACCTCAAGTGGGTACCTTTTAATGTCTTTGGACGTAAATGCGGCTGAGAGGTACTTGCCATATCACACAGCGAGAGCCGATTGGTCTGTAACAATATGGGACTTACACAACGGCTTAAAGCGAGCCATAGAGGCCTTGACCCATTTTCCTTAAACCTGGCTCTGTCTGTGGATGTTGAGTGGGGTGCTGTCTTTTT